>VZTA01002801.1:0-93499 GCA_013398855.1 Mohoua ochrocephala
TCCCCTCTCAGGCTTCTCTTCTCTTGACTAAGCAGGCCCAGGTCCCACAGTCACGCCTCATAAAAGAGATGCTCCTGACCCCTAATCAGCCCTAATCCGCTGGACCCTCTCCAGCAACTCCTTGTTTTTCTTTAACTGTGGAGACCAGAACTAAACACAGTACTCCAGTTGTGGCCTCACTAGGGTGCGGCAGAGCAAAAGGATCACGTCCTGTGACCTGCTGGCCACACTCTTCCCAATGCACCCCAGGACACCATTGGCACCCCTGGCTGCAAGGGCACTGCTGGCTCATGGTCAGTTTGTCACCCACCAGGACTTCCAGCTCCCTTCTTGCAGAGCTGCTCTCTAGTAGGTCAGCCCCCAACCTGTACTGGTACTTGGGGTTATTCCTCCCCAGGTGCAGGACCCCACACTTGTTGAACTTCTTTAGGTTTCTCTCTGCCCAGTTCTCCAGCCTACCAATGAATGGCAGCACAGCCTTCCGGTGTACGAGCCACTGCCCCAGTTTCATATCATCAGCAAACTTGCCAAGGGTACATTCTATCCCTTTATCCAGGTCATTGACAAACAGCTTGAATAAGACTGGACCCAGTGCTGATCTCTGGGGAACACCGCTGGCTACAGGCCTCCAACTGGATTCTGCTCTGCTGATCCTGACCCTCTGAGCACTGCCATTCACGTTCTCGATCCCCCTCGTCTGTCCATCCATCCAACCCATATTTCCTGCGCTTACCTGAAAGGATGTTTTGGGAGACAATGTCAAAAGCTTTGCTGAAGTCAAGGCAGACAATACCCACCGCTCTCCCCTCATCGATCCGTCCTGCCACGCCATCACAGAAGGCTATCACACTGGTCAAGCATCATTTCCCCTCGGTGAATCCATGCTGACTACTCCTGAAGAACAGTCTACGCTCAGCCAGGTTTGTACTGCAAAGGCAATTCAGTCAGACAGAGTACTCCAGATCTGCTGCATGTTATCAGGGTGTGCACAGGCTGTTCGCCGCAATGACTTTTAGCAACCTTAACTTGATTGCACACTTGATACCACAGAGTAATCATTCTACGTGTCTAGAAATATAGATTCAAGATGTAAGTTATTGATCAGTCATGTAAGAGTCATTTTAAATACGGACAAATGTTAACACAGAAGTTTCAATGAACTTCGCTACCAGAAAAAAAAAGATTAAATTAGTATACATGAAGGGGTAATTCTGTTGTAATTTCTCAAAACAAACAAATCTTTAAACTCATATTTTTGTAGTCCCTAATAAGGTTAATTGCATGGACAATTTTCAAGGCAACCTGAAGATTCCAGTCTGTAAAGGCAGTTTCAGGTAGGAAACAGATTTTCGCCTTAATGCATTGTCATGGGTTATAAAATAGATCAAATTCCACTGCAAGTCAAAGAAAATTTTATTACTTTTTGAATGTCAACGATGGTTTTTTCCTTATCTACCACCTGCAATAAAACTCCATCTGAAGTACCTTAGAGAACATTCAGCCTCTAATTGTTATTTTACTGCTTTTAGAATCCTGTAGTGAGCAATCATTGAATTACTGTCAGCGATGATAAGTTTTCAAACAAATACCCTCTTAAAAAAGCCCACATGTATATTTCATACTCACAAAAACGCAAGCGCCTTCAAACTCATGAAGAAAATAAAATAGTTTCAGATGCAATGTTCAAATCAACCATTAGATTTACAAGACACCTCACACAGACTTACACTACCAAATCAAAGCTTTTTCGCAAGTGATTTAACATTACTGTGCTGCCTCTTTATTCTGCAGTTTCCTCTATGCTGCAGAAACTTCACCCTTTTGGACCTGCAGAGTTCTGTGTTCAAACAAGGATGTGCTTGCATAGATCAAACTGAGTGATGGGAATGTCAGTCAGCCAACAATTAGTAAAAAAACCCCAAACATATACTTTAGCACAGTTGCCAATTATCCTGAAATTAAAATTCAACACCCACTCACTCTTAATCTAAACAGTGTAAGGGACATACATGGAAAGAGATCATTTTGAGGGGTTTGGTTGTTGGGGTTTTTTTTCTTGTTTGCTGCAATGGAGATAGGTTCCTCTTTTTATGCTGGCTTAAAAAAACTAGAAGTTGTTATAAACATTTTTTCGGGGGAATACAAATAGGAAAAACTCCCAGCACATCTGCTTCACTAGTCAGTGAAGGCCTTTCTAAAATGAATATTGCAAACTTCATGTTAAAGTCACATTACTATTCAGTTGTCCTCACATTAAACCTGAATTCCTGTTTCCTCTGACAAGTATGTTTATTGGAAATTAGAAAATGTACAAATTTTACCAAAGACGGACTGTGTACTTGGCACACTCTTCTAAAGCATCACATGTCAGACAGAGGTTACTTATGAAAGTGTTAAATAGAACATCTTATCCCAGTAACTAACTATTGCCTTTCTCCTCTCCTGTCAACCCTAGCAGATTAGTTCATTTATTGTTAAAACCTTCACACATACCCGATCTTAAACCTCTAAGTATGCCAAAGACCACTCTTTAACATGTGTTTCGTTTCTTGAGGAAACTATGAAAAGTGAGAAAATTTTGCAGTAGTTTGGGCTTGCTTCAAGTGCTGAAACAGATCAAAGTTGCTGTAGCATAATTACAACAAAATAGTCTGAAACGGTATCTTTTAGATTGGATATAATATGTTCTTTTCACTTAATACTACTTAAGTAGCATGACGGGCACATTACCTCAGTTGATAAAGGCCAAGGCCCTGTGGAAATACATGGCATATGTATTATACTTAATTTTGCTCTCTCTGAAACTAAGTAGATGGGTCTGCACCATCTACAGAACAAAACCTTATGATATGAGATAGGGCTTCCAGATAAGTAATCAATAACAGCAAAATTTCTTTAGAGTCACGGAAGAAGTAAACAGGTCATGTTTCTAGCAATATGCTAGAAACCATAAGAATATAAGCCTTTGTTCTGAAGCAGGTTTTTCTATTTTATTAAACCACATGAAAACAAACTCGTTTAGAAGCAAGAATCAAAGGGGTCAGACTGAATTCAAATAAGTCTCCCCATTCAAGAAGTTCTGTGAATTTAAGAGACTGTCAGCACCTAGTCTGAACATTTTGAAAACCTCCTGTGCATTCCCCTCTACCTACTTCAGTCTGGATAGGAGACATGAGACTTAGAGACTTGACTTCTCAGCCTAAGTCTTAAATCTAAGATGATGTATGTGGTGTTATTTTCAGAACTCCAGATTCCTACACACTTCTATATTAAAAACTGATTATTGTGTTTTAAGTCCTAGTGATTAGATTTACTTGTTTATTCAGAAGATCTGTTCCCTGCGAACAAATTAACTGGAGTGGAAGAAAATTACTTTCTTGTTGACTTACCTAGACAACTCTTCAAAATTTTATTGAACATATAACGTTTTGTATTTATATAAATACCATCATTAAATTACTTTACAGTTTTATAGAAAAGCTTGCACCATTTTGCTTATATAAACTGCAAGCGAACTAGTCTCGCCCTCAGCGTTTACCCTTCAAACTGTTCCAGCCAACTTGAAAAGGAAGTGTGGTGCAGAGAGAAGAAACAATAGAGAAGACCTCTTTTTCAAGCAAGTAAATTCTAATTTTTCTCCCATTCAAAAACAATGTCTCCAAAGACAAGTTGTTCAGAGTACACATGCAAAACAGGGACACTTATCTGAACTTCCCCAATAAGCTGATAACAGGACTGTTGCTAAAGCAGTCAAATGGATTTACAGAGTTTAGGAAATGCTTAAGCTAGAAGGATTAATTACTACTAAAGTGACTCCCAAACCATTAAATTTTATCAAATGCACTTCCTTTGATCAGATAGTCCTTGACAGCTGTCAAAATGTTAAGCTTTAAAAATATCACTAAGCTTAGAACTACCTCCAGAGGATTTTGATTTTCTTATTAACATCCCTGTAAGAATGGCACTATCAGCTTCATACTGATAATTTTCTCCTTTTCAACCATTTATTAGTGAATAAAGGTATAAGATATAATGCAATAATGAAAGAAAACTTGAATTAGCGTTTCAGAGCTAACAAAATGATCTGGCAAACATTAAAATGCAATTGATCAGATTATCACAGGTCTCACACAGTTCCCACAGCCTGTTCCTGCTGAGTAATGACGACGTCTGAAAGGTAACAGGGATACAACAGTTTGATAGCGTTACAGCATGATCACTGTGACAATGCTCGTGCGATTGCATTTTGCTCAGCTATTCAGTCATTCAGGTAGGGTGCTTAAGTAGACTGCTGACATGTGAAAACACTGCTTCTTTGAACGTTCTAAGTGAAGCACTTATCCTGCAAATGTCATTGTTATTTTGATCATGGCGTTCGCAAAACAGCGAAGGGCTAAATGGAAGCTCCAAGTGAACTCTCTGCAATCCAAAACAAACAAAAAGAAAGTCTCTGAATCATTATTAGCCTTCTACTCCACTAGATTACAGAGCTGTAGCACAGCACGATATCCTGCACCTTACCCAAAGCCTCATGCTAAAATAACAAGTTACTCTTTCCTTCAGTTTTATTCAGTACATGCTATACTTCTACTAAAACGCACAAAACTACCTCCTCACAAAAATTTTTAACAAGTCCCCATTCAAGGGAGAAATGAATTTTAAAGCATCTTCTCAAGAGAGAAATTTAAGAGGAAAATTTACTGTTAAAAACTGTTTCTATACAAACTGTTACATCTGACATGACACAGTTCTGTTCTGTATATGAGTATTTTATCTTGAAGCATATACACATTGATAAATCACATACATTAAAATTAATTGTCCTGATGGTGCATCCTTAACTGGCTTATTCATAGCTACCTTAGTCATAACATTGTCTTTTTTTTCTGGGGGGGCGGGGGGGGAGGTTTGAGCCTTTACAGGGAAATTTCTCCTAGATTAAACCCTGCCAGAAACAGATTCATTTGTATTCCCTCATCTTCACAAAATCCCTTTAGTCCAAGATGCAGAACTAGTAGTAGACGGATTTAATACACCAAAGACCACTCTACAACAAAAAGGAAAACTACATACCACTGGAAAAGACAAATATCTGAGACTGGAAAGGTAGAAATCTAGGCCCATTGCTGAACTTGCTGACTGTAGCATAGAGACTATTTGAAAATTATGTTCTCTGACTATGAACAAAACACAGGATTTCTGTTGTTGTTTACAATGAGAACTATGAATACTTGCTTAGGATCTAACACTAGAATCAGTGGATCAAGCTGAAAGAGATCATTTTTAGAAAGCTACTCTAAAACGGCTTGGGAAAAAAATCAAAATTGTTCACCTGAAAACTAACTTGCTGCCACTGTCGTTTGCAAGAGCTGTAACAGAACTGTCCTGTGATTTCATGCTGTAGGATGCTAAGTGGAACCCAGTGTCCCCACCGAGGTGGCACACAGCCTTCTCACTGCCCTCACACCCTACCAGCCCCTCCGGCACAGGTGGGTCAGAGTCCCAGACCCAGAGGAGTGGGAAGTCTCCAAGTGCTGCCATCCCCGAGGGCTCCTTCCACAACCAGCAGCTCAGTCCTCATCTTGACTGTTATGGAGACTGCAGAAAAATCCACAGGAAGCATTGAAAACAACCAAGTAACAACCAGCTTTGTCCACATTTAATCCAGCAAGTTTTCACTGGTGGAAATTCAACTGATAAAAAAACCAACTTGTAACTTTAATTTGGTGAGGAGACCCAAGAAAGTGTTGGAGACTTTTTGCTTGCTTTGCCTTAAAGATTTCCACTGAAACCCTGGATGAGGATGATTTTCAGGCAGCACTAATGCCTGGGTACACACCTCTACCATCCTGCAACTGCTGCCTGAGAGATGGGGGCAGATTTTGCTATAAGACTCCATTGGTGTTTTGTCAGTCAAGAAATTCAAGTCCTGAATAAAATCAAAACGAAGCAAAACAAAATTTAAAAAACCCAAACAAAAAAAAAAAATCAAACCAAACCAACAAACAGCAAACAAACAAACAAACCCAAAACCAAACCAAACCAAACCACACAACACACCAAACCTCACCAATACAAGTTAGCCAGAGATTTAAAAAGAATGAAAAGAATGAACCTACCAGTCATGAATTCTTCTTATAAAAGAGAAGGGTGTTTACATCAGTTAAAAGGGGTGGTAGAGACTAGAATTCAGATTAAGACATGACCAGATGCATGTGAAAGTAAGCAGCTGAAAAGTAAAAGTAGACCACATAGCAAAAAACAATGCAGAAATAGATCATTAAAAGTCAATTAGCATCCCAAGGAGGAAAGACGGGCAATGAAGGAACAGATTGATAATTATAAACTGCAAAACAGAACATTAGGATAGCAAGATGATAATGCTGGATAGATGAAAAGGAAAACTGTTAAAAATCAGCAACTCAACAACAAAAGACAGAGAAAAACAAGATAAGTTAAAAAGAAAACATCTGCAATATGTGAAAAATCTTCTGTCTGTGATCGATTTAGCATTTACTTTCCTCATTTCTAGTTTTATACTTTCTCTAGCTCACAGTATCACATACATAGAATCCTTTGCTCCAGCAAAGAAGAAAGATCACGACTGACCCTTGTGCAACAATCATTACAGCTGAAGTTTGCTTTTTATCCTGAGAAACCAGTGGTGTTGACCTCACACCTCACACCTCCCTTCTCTGACACAAAGGTACCTGTGCACGCAGCTCCAGCGTTCAGCCAGGTGAGTCTGAAGACCACAGACAGCCACGGTGAGCTGTGCACTCAGCACCGGCACATTTATCTGCTCATGGCACGGCAAATTAACCCGTTTTTAAAAAGCCCAAACAAAACCAAACTAGCATCACCACTGCCATCCCTCACAAGTTTAACTCCCTCAAACAGCAAACTGCATCACACAAGCTAAATGCTCGTTTAGAATGTGAGACCAGACAAGAGGACAGGAACACGACTAACACACTGCCTCGGTGGCAGGTTGGATTAAGCTGGATTACTTTAGCTGAGTCGTGAAAATACACTTGAAAATCCTGCACATCTTCCTTGCCAGCTGAAGATCTGTCAATGAAAGCGTCATAAATAGGAAAACAATTAAAAGTTGAGTAAATTTTTGTAAGATCTTTGACAAAATGCATCTCTCTGGCCTTATTCGTTATCCATTTCTGTGTAATAAAAAGCCACTGGACTAAGAACTGTGTGTACTCCTGATGAGTTTGTCACAAATTAAGTTAAACTGAGCTGTCGACATCTCACCTCTGGTCTCATTTTCAGTACAAAAAGCCTTCCTCAATAAACCTGACCATCACCTGCTACATGCTGTAGTCCAAGGTCACCCACACTCACCTGGAGCTCGACAGCTGGCCACTCTGGAAACAGTGGACCCTTAAAGGAGCTGAATTGGTACCCGTGTTCTTTAACAGTCTTCAAAAACTTTGTATCCAGCCTCCAGAGGAACAGAATGAGGTCATTACATTTAAAGTGGCCAACAGACTTCCCCTTGGCTGCTTTCTCCCCTGTCCAGGAGCTGTTGACAACGAAATCTCTTCCAGGCTTTGAAAGCAAGTTTATCTTCAGGCTGCTGTAACGTTATCACATACAGAGTCATTGAGGGACTGGGTACTTGACAGACTCTTGCAACAAGCAGGTGTCGTTTGCTTCTTTTATAGCTTCCTTTACAGCTCTGGGCTGTAACTCTTCCCTGAGAACTCGGATAATGGCAGGTGTGCTGTCTGCAGAGGGCTACAGGTGACAAACAGGATGTGACTAAAATTTGTGCTCTCTCGCATAGTAGCCCATCTAACGCCAAAACCTCACGCACTCCCAGTCTGCACCAGGCTGGGCAGGCAATGAAAATGGAAGAATCCAGGATCCTAAAGAGGCTTTTGACAGACAGGGTATTTTTGACAAATGAACATCTGAAGAACAGTGCAAACATTTTGATACTATTCAAAAATAGCTCAAAGTCTGTCTTGAGAAGTATCAATAACAAAGAGCAAAAGCCTCCAGAACATAAAAGCTGTTGACAAAACTGTCAGTGCTGTGCAGCATTCGTCAAGAAGTACAAGAGCCAACCTGGAGCTTAGAGGGAAGAAAATGAAATCCACCACCCAACCCACAGTCACCCAACACTCACCCCTTAACCTGGAATCAAGCCTGACCCTCGCCACTGCCTTGCCCATGCACAGACAGTAAAATCCAGCAGACATATTACACAGACAAAACTGTCCTCATGGCTATACTTGCATACAAAACCTTAATAAAAGATTGAGCACTCACTTTATACTAACATTACGAGGTGAAAAACAAAACCTAGTATCCTTTAAAGACAAAGCACATTTTCTTCTTGAATTTTACTGAAACAGACGTAGAAAGAAACACTATAGAAGAACATACTTATTTGAATACCATTCCTGGTTTGAATACACATTCATTTCAGATACATAAAGGAAAAGTTCATTTCATCTTTCTGGTCAATGACAAAAGAGAGAACTGACTAAATGAAACCTTATTTGCATTACAACTGTTAACAAAAAATACTTTTTTTGCCACTGTTAATAAGCAAAAAGTCACAATTTTTTCTTTGTAGGTCACTCTCTTCTTTTCTCTCTTTTTATTAGAAAAGAGAAAACAGATTGGAGTGGAAAGCAAAAATAGGAAAACCAAAAATTAAATAGTAATTTTCTGCTATTATCATAAAATTACAAAGAATAGTTTGAAAAAAATCTTTGTTGTTAAAGACCACTAGGAAATGAAAAATTGCAACCAATTGTATAATGATATCCACTAATCTCCTAAGATTCATAAATTAATTCAATACATTCATCCTCTCAGTATGAACCTATTCTGTTGCTGCTTCTTAATAACTACTAGAATAAACATAATAAATTTACTTAAAATTTCAGCTACAAATCACACTCTACTATATCTTCATTTTACATTTTGGGGTTTCTAGAATGTTCAAACTATTTCATAGCATTTCTAGGTAAAGCTTTTATTTACCTCAAAAGTCCTGCAAAACCAGAGATTTAGTGGAGGAAAAAAAAAACCTTTCACATTCTTCTTCCAGTTAAAGTTCTCAGTCATTTACAGGGTTTTTTTGGATTCCTCTCATTCTTTTTTTTTTTTCCCAGCGAGGCCTACTACTAGAGATAAATCTCCCATTGCTCTGTATGAAAATGGAATATATGGAAAAGCTGACTGAAAATCATTTCTGTGTTATAGGATGTGGTTTATTTTTAGGTGGTGATAGTTTAGCCCTAGTGTTTCATTCACACAGGGTTTTGTCCACTTGCATTTCTAAAGCTGGGGCTTGTTTTGGTTTGTCATTAAAATGAAGTGGTGATCTTGCTTCTGTAGCCTAAATAACATATAGCTGAGTCACAAAATGAGCTTCTGTTTGACTTCCTAGTTGTAAGGAGTTTGGGGAGTCTAAAATTAGTCTGTTTCGGTGATGGAGAGAAGGGGCAAGAGAGGAGGTCGCTTTTGTTCCTCATCATTCATATGAAAGAACACACTCAAATAATTTCAAATTTTTGTGCGCCTCTAATATTTGCAATACTATGGTCTACAACTTTATTTTGTTCATCATCATACTAAAAGCCCCAAAGTAATTGGTTCTGTATAGAAAACTAACAGAAATACAGCCTTTTCAACAACAAAACCTTTGATTTATCAATGTTCAGCAACGTAGAACTACAAAGGGACATGAAGATTTTACCTGAACAATAGCATTGACTCTATTAAACAAATAAGAATAATCTTGATCAAGAACTAAAATTTCAGGCAAGTCTGTTGTCAAAATTCTGAGCAACTGAGAAGAAAGCACCAGAGGAAAAACTTGCCGCAAACCTTGAAAGATATTTTAACATCCCTTATTTACAGATAAGGAAATTATGCAGAGATGTTATACCCAAGGAGGATATGTACTTAACTGAGAATAAACATCTAGAATTAGCAAGCTCACCTCTGAATAGATATATTGCAGAGAAACACTCAACCCACACCTGTGTAATTGCATCAAGCAGATATCTTAGGTAACAGGCTTGTTGCTAGGATTCCTAGGGATCTCTCTCAATGTGCTCCTCACTCTTTCAAGCCAATGATTTGACTTAGGATGCTTTCAGAGAGAACTTGCTTGCCCTGCTTGAGGGAAGATATTTTTAGCTCACAGACACATTTAGAATGGACAATTTGCCTACATAAATTCCTTCTATTTCTTTCTGCTGAACTCGTGTAATGACTGGTGCATAAATGCCTCCTGGTTTTGCTATTGCAGTTGATGGAGAGGTGACAATGGAGGGCAATAGTGTTTTACAGGATTTAATGCAGGCAGATTATAGTTCACTGGCAGCAGTGGCATTACAAACCCTGAAAAGGAAAAAGGAAAACACCTGCTGCATGATTCAGCTGTCGGTTTTACCAAAACTTGCAAGCCCAGTGCAAGAAGATGGCTGGTGTGCTGAAATCACATCATTGTCACAAACAGCAACAGCATCATGTAAGAAAGATTCCCATTCTCGGAACTGTGAGGAACTTGTCCTGCCCCATGTTAACAGAAACATATAACACACTTCCAGGGCTAGTCTGTTCACTGTTAATGAGTCATGTGAGGAGATCTTTGGCTTATTCTACAGATATGCCAAAGAGACTGTTTATGTGAATGCAATTATACTGGCTGCTAAGTGGCCTTCTGCACCTCCCTGAAGCCACCAGCTCCGCAGGAATGCCAGCTGTTCTCCAAAGACACAAACTATTAACACTCAAACATGATGAGAAAGAAGGGACGCAAACATCAACGTGAGCCACACAAAGTTGTCAATATCAGTTTACAGAGGAAACCTAGCATTTACCTGCTTTGTTATTTTTGTTGTATTAGACCATAATTAGGCAGTGTGTCTGCCCAAACATTTAAAGGGGCACTGCCTTGCCATACAAACACGTACTCCAACATCCAACCACAAAAGCTGTTCTCTCTGTGTTTTCTGTATTGGTAGAGCATCTGCCCAGCGTGCAGAGCGCTAGAGGTCTGTGAAAGGTACTGTGCACGCTAAATTCCTGTTTGTTCCTCTTACAGCAATTCCAAGAGGATAAAAGATATTTCTCTCTTTACACACTTTACTTCTTGTTGCATGTCAGTTCTTTCAGATTACAGATCATCCAACATTTTAAGCATTAAGCAAGGATTTTTCACAGTCTCTATGCTCTCATCCTCTACAATATTAAACAAAATCTACTGCCCTAGATACAATTTTCTTTCTACATTAGTGATATACAGAGATCTCTGAGTTCCATGTCAACTATAACTTATCAAATTTCTAATAATATAGTTAACTTTTCCAGAAGCACCCTCTCAAACATTCTAAGAAAACTTTTTAGATGACATATGAGTATGTCAAGGACTTAAAAGGGATGATACTACAATTTATTATTATTCGATTCCAAATTAGTTTTAATCTTTGTTTATGTGGAAGATTTTAAAATGTAGGAAACAAATTTATTATTCTAGGCTTTCACATTGCCCTGGATTAACAAGGGACTTTACCAACTCCCATTTTTTAATTTTCTGCTGTCACTTCCTTTATATACTACATTACTGTGCCTTCTTTTCAGGCTGGATCTTTACCAATTTTCTATTTTATTGTGCTTTTTATCTGCCATAAGAATGTCTCCAACATTTCTGATAATTTCTTTTTCCCTCTGGATCTCTGTGATTTCCTGACTAGCCATCCTAATAGTATTTTGCAAGTGGAAGTCCCTTTTTGCTCCATTAGATAGGTATGGATAAATTCTGTTATTTATCTCCCAATGGTCTACATAGTAAGTACATAACTGTTGTCTTGTCTGTTTAAAAACCCAAATTCAGTCTGAAAACTACATCAGGAGATGACAGTAAGGCCAGTATATAATAACTTAACTTCTCCCCCCAGCAGCATATTGTTTTGCTACCTAGAAAATAATTAGCACAACACAATTACATATTTTCTGTACAATAAACAAATTAGATTCATAGGAGAAAATAAATTATATCACAAAACATTAGCCACTGCTTAATTACAGTTTTTATGTAATGAAAGTAATGAAGTGCTATGAAAAAACCTCTGTTTCACTACTCCTTGTCTGAAGCAGTAAAATCACACTAGTTATATAAAAATCTGGGGCAATTCGAATTACTCATCGATGTTGTTGGAGTTTTAAGGTGGTTTTTGTACATACTTTTCAAATTATAACATTGGTAAATGATCATTTCAAAGAACTTTTTTCTCAGAAAGACATACAAAAGAATAAAACCTAATTATAAAAATGAACTCATTGGTATTGTCTAGTTACTACATTAAAAAGTCAATGCACAGCATGAACTTAATACTTAAGTATTAAATACATATAAAACATTTGTAAAAGATACCTTACTTCGGGTAAATCAACACACCCGGTTTTCATTATGACCTTTTGCACGTGTATTTTTGAAAACATTATGTTTACAAGCAACATGAATCCAAACAGGCCATGAAATACAGTACCCTGACTCCAAAACTAGTTTTTAAACAGACGCTAATTGAGTGGTTATCACTGAATGTTGAGGCTGTGCCAAAAAGCACCGCAAAAGTTGACAGCAAAGCTCACAGCAAAATAGCCTGAGAATAAAACCTGATATTCCTCTTCACAGTTCCCTGCTAATAAAAGCATTAACTTAAGAGCACATATGAAGGGAAGTGAGGACCTCCTGCTGCCTCTCTGATGCAGTGTTGGTGACAAATGGGCAATTTCCATACATGTGGCAATTTACTAGTGTTACAACCCATACCCAAATGCCTGGAGGCACTGACGTGCCAGTCAGGAGAGCAGGATCAGCATTAACATATCGTTATGAAAGAAACAGCAAAAGGGAAAAGGGGAAAAAAAACCCCTCTGAATGAATGCTTCAGTGAAAGTTTCTTTGTAGACAGGTTTTTAGAGGCAGGATCTGAAATTTCATGCTCTCAGAGGCGCAATGCAATTCACTCTTTTATGAAATATTAAGCCAAGGCAGTAACCCTTCATTTCCCTATGACCATTCCTCTGAGTTCGCAAATAGCCAGATTCACCCAGAATTAAGCAAGCTGTGGCAAAAGTAAATAACCTTGTTGTGAAAGGAGATGCATGTTGTAAAAGAAATCAAAAAAGTTTGCAAGGCAGGGGATTGGACTCAGTCAATACCATATAGGAGTTCATGAATAATTCAAAATATCCTGTGCTTCCTTTACTGAGGAAAATACCATAGGAGAGAGAGATCGGTTGTCCCCTCTGTTCATTATTTACCACACCGAAATGTCTGGGAACTGTTTACCTTTCTCTTTTTAATGTACAACTCCAGAAGATATTAATAAGACCCCAAAATATCTATCCCACTTAAATACAGACTCCTGAATTCCAAGACATACGGTAAAGTGTAAGTTCCCTTTGTTAAGAAAGCTAGATTTTTTTTATATATTGCCAACTAGCAGTGTTAAAAGCAGCATCTAACAGTACTGCAGGTAAGAGGAGGCACACTGTTAAAACTTTTAGAGGTTCATCTAGACTTTTCAGTTTGTTCACTTCATATAATTGGTAACTTGACTACAAATAAGTGGATTTTTCCTTTTTCTGTGAAAAACACCTAATCAAGTTCCAAACCTGCTCCCCAACTAGAAAAGTAATTGGGCAGGGAAAAAACAAAACAAAACAAAACAAAACAAACCACGAATAATGCAATATAAATTTCAAAATCATGAAACATTCCTTCTGCTCAGGAGCCAAGCAGACTATTTTACTTCTTGGCGGAATGTTTTTGCCCCTTAAATTTCATACATTAATTTTATTCTTTACCAAAACAAAAAAAAAATATGCACGTACATCCCTTTGCATATGCTTAGAGTTTAATGGTTTGCTGGACTTCAATGATCAATTACATCCTCTTCTAAAGTGTTCATTCTCGGCCACATACCTCTCAAATACACTTTTTCTTCATGGGACATGTGCCTGGAGTTGTGCTGTGCAACAGCCCAAGACACAGTCCTCGCCACCTCCTGAACAGATAACACCTTTTACTGGTTAACAACACTCCATCCCATTTTCCTAGAACTGATACATCCATATACCCAACGGCTGATGGATGATTCAAAAAGTAAATGTCTTTCCTCTGCACTTTCTAAAGCAAATGTCAGGTGGCTTTCACTGCTGTATGACTCCTACTGGTTCAGCACACAAATCCAGCTTCACATCTCTTCCAATATTCCTACTGCTCCCTAAATACCTGTTGGATGAAGCTGTGCTAAACAGAGCTGGAACAAGCAGGGGCACAGGTACGCCCCAGTAAAAACACTAATAACTACCACCTGCTCACTCAAGTCTTGGTGCACATTCAAGGGAGACAGGTTTTATGTCCAACATACAGATTATCCAGCCCTGTAATGTTCCCAAAATTTCCCCATACATTTTTCATATGCAAGAGCAGTATCTAGAATGTCTAGGCTCCCTGCCACCCCTGCTACTTCCTACAGTGCAATTTTTGAGGAATGAGTTCTTATCCATTAAGTATTAGGACACAAAAAAAGCAAAAATTTGTGCTCTGAGGAATTTGGCAAATGAGCAGTAAATATTTACCAGCTGCTAAGATCAGCTGGCTGTTTTGAATTTAATCTAAGTATAATTAAACAAACAAACAATCGAGATATTGAGATTGGATTTAACAGTGTGGAATAAGACCATTCAAACATTCTTCCATTTTAAAATTATACCAGCATTAATGATAATCAATGCAAATTCTTTCTTTTACTGCTAGACAAGTATTAATTTTTGGTTAACTAACAACACCACAATAGCTTCATAAATCATTGCCAGATATCTGTAAGGATGCCATCTGAGAAGCATTTCATTTTTAAAAGTTTGCTGTCATAACATTAAAATGGTTTGTCAAAACAACCTTGTCTCCAAAGGAATCGTGGCTTTGTTTAAATGAACATCAGTTCTTCATCCAGAAAACATTTCCTAAATGAGAACTGTCAATTTTTGGCTTGCTTTCTTAAATTGGACTTCTGCCTAAAGCATTTTCTTTATTTATTTAGGAAAAACTCTTAATTTTAGTTCTTCCTTTCCTTCTTTTAAATTTTTTAAAGCATTTTAAATTTCAATCTCAAATCTCAATTTTAAGGTTTTCATACTGCAAGTCATACATGACTGGAAGGAGAGAGGTTGAGCTTTTAACAAGTCACGATTTTTTTTCAAATTTATGCAGGAGTTAAATAGATGCTAGTAAAAGCAAAACACTATAGGTGCCCTAATCCTTTCAATCATTAAATTCCAGTTGTATGCCATGCTTCCTCTAGACATGAAATGCTGGTAAAACAAACAAACAAAAAATTCTCACCCACCATATAGGTTTGTTTTATAAGAGATATAATCATTATTTTTATGGAAATCTGAGTCTGTTGAAATAATAAAGATTAAAATATCTTTTCCACAGCTGTGGAAGACCTCAACTTTTCTAGCATACTTGTGAAGTAGAATTTGTACTATGTTATGCCTAGGACCACAACTATAAATACTACAGTACAGGACAAGAAATGGCACTTAAATTCCATGGCAGCTAAATTCCCAGCGCAACACCCCATCACCTCTACAATCTCACAGCATAAGACTACTGTGGATTCTCCTCCACAAAGTTCAGGAAAACAGCTTTTTAACAAGGGAAATGCTGAACCAGCGTGATTTTCTAGCACCTAGCATGCATTTTGTTTCTTGTTTTTTTTTCCTTCAGACTTTTTTTGGTGGCTCACTGCAATTATTTACTTACAGATTTCCTGATTAAAAGTATAAAGATAAAAAAAAACCCCAAGTATATTTAAAATCTTCCTCCCAAAAACATATGCACATCCATTCTCTAATTCCTGTTACTATTATTTTTAAGCCAACAAATTCCTTACATAATATTGGATGAAGGCTGGAAAAGGCAGCAAAAAAAGAAACATGCTCAAGTATCAGTGCTGAGAACCATGCTCAGTGGCTTTTAGTGTTTAATTTTTGTCTGTTACTGGATAGCCATTTTGTTAAGTCTTCAAGAGAACAGATAATTCAAAGACAAAAGTAGGCTAAACATCAAGTTTGACAGTGACATAAAAACCCTTTCCATCCAATTACAAAGGTAAATCTAACAGGTTGTCAACCACTCTACTCAAAGAAAGCGTATGGGTTAAAAGGCTGATGTGTGGAATGTAAGAGGGACAGCAAGCAGAAATAAAATGGCATTGGGAACAGATTGCACACAGTCAGAAAAAGAACACGATACAGCTCAAACAGGATCTGGTTTTACAGAAAATTAATCAAATATTTCTTTTCAGTTTCTAAAGAACAAAACTGAAAAAATCACAAACACGCATCTGACTGTGTGGCAACCTGGTGTCCTAAGAATTAAGAAGCTGTTTATTCAACACTCAACATTAGTGTCATATTATAAAGTTGACATTTGATATTTTTCTTGATCACATGGGTTTCTAAGCTCAGCTACAAAGAAAGGAGACGCACAGATAGCTCATCATTGCACATAAAACCTCACGTTAGTGGTCTCTAACAAAGGGTGGGAGGTGAAAGACACTCAGACACTACATGTTTGAACCCCAACGCTACAAGAGAGAAGAAACGATTAAAAAAAACTAGGCTGAGAAAGAGAAAATACATTGTTGTCTACTGCATTTCTTGCTTGGCATTTCCAGCTGTGGTTAGGGGCTGTATTCAGTATATTGCCCTATACTGAATACAGAAAACTACATGGATGCATCACTTACAAGCATCTGGTTGCTATAAGTGAGCTAATTAGCTCCTGGGTACCAATGATTCAGGTTCCAACGCAGCTTTTAATTGCATTCTATCTCCATCCTTGAAGACATCTAAAAACCATCTGGATAAAGTCCTGGACAGCTTGCTCTAGGTGGCTCTGCTTGAGCAGAGATCGCTTCCAACCTCAGCCCTTCCATGATCCTGTCATGAAGAAGTCACACTAACGAGAAGAAATTAAACATGTGCCACTGTGAGGGCCCTGAACACGTCTTTCTTGAGGGCTTTAAGCCAAGTCCAGCTTAGCATCTGAATCCAAACTCATCTATGCTGCTGAGAAGCATCATCATGAAGAAAACTAGGAAGGAGGCTCTTGCCCAGCTGCTTTTTGGCTGGGGCTGTACCACTGGCTCACCTCACTGCTGCACTGCAGTCGTGTCTGTGCCTGCTCTCCCACCACCCTGGGCTGCACCCCGGCCCAGACCTTATGGCTCAGCTTCAGACACAGGCCCCAACACACCATGGACTTGCTGGGAAATCACTGGGGAGACACTGACCTGACCACTGTCTCCAGACCTAATCCCAGCCCTGACTCGTCCCTCAGCACTCTGGCTCCTTGTTGGGATGGTCACCTGCCTTGTTACAATGTGGGGTTCCCAGCCAACCTTCACTGGTGGAGCAGTCAGATCTTCCTGCTCCACAACAACACCAGCATAAAGACAAATTCATTTAATCAACAGGAAAAAATGAAGAAAAATCAGTGGTATATCAGTACTAAATGTCAAAAGCACAGGAATCGAGAGGACAAGCAAGCCAGTATTTCTATTTATGCTACAACAATTTGAGATAGTACAACCATATCACCAAATACAGTAGGAATTCTCAGTGCATGGTAATATGCAATAAGGATAATACAACTTGCAATATAATAAAATCTAAATACACAGAGGACAAAAGAATGCCAGATTTATCTGGCAATGCTACAAGGAATGCAAGATAATAGCATATGCTATATTTAAATAAATACTTTATTCGGCATCTGAGGGAGTCTAAAATACTCCAAAGACTATAAACAAATCACAGCAAAAGTATAAAACTGGCATTTCTTAGTAAGGGGCATGGGTAGGTGTGGCCAGCCAATGTCATAGCAAGTAGCAGGGGAGGAGAAAAAAAAATCCTGTTAAAACATCAGGACAACCTCCTATTTTAACAAAAGGCTCCCTTTGATCCTTAGTGCCTCTGGGAAAAATAAAAAAAAAGGCAGAAAGTATTTTTTCATTAGAGAAATAAAAAAGGGGAAGTTCTGAAGTTCTTCCAGAGTAAACTCCAGTTCTCAGCAAATTTAGCTCCTTGGAAAAATATATCAAGTTCACTCTGATGGAACTGGTGGAGAGAAAAGGAAAAGGAGCTATTCCTACAAGCTTCAAAAGGAAAGTATTTCTTTTTACCTGCATTGTCCTGAGATTTGCTCAAAATGAAGCAACCACGAGGAAAATGATGGTACTATTGAGCTTCAGACCAGCCCTTTTTTTAATGCACTGTAAATTAAACAGAAAAGCCAATTAGGAAGAATGATGAGCTCTTGCTTCTATTAGCAACAGCTTTTGTTCCATTTTCTAAGAGCCTGAAAAATTTGGCAGTTGGCAAATCTCTAAGACACAACACCTTTTGTGAGCTTTCTGCCCTCATAACCTGCTGTAGGCATGCACTCTTTACGCCCTCAAGAATTAATATCTCGAAAAGTAGTAGCATGGTCCTGTCCCAAATACCATTCACAATTTTCATATTAATTTGATTTTATATGTTGCATTTTAAATGCAGATGTGTAAAATCTGGTATTTAAATACGTGGTTGAGCTTCTGAGCAACCAGAGAGGCAGGTTTCAGAGCTAATGATAAACGCCTGTGCCCATGCAAAGCCAAGCTGGAGAGGTAAGGGCTCTGTCCAGAAGGGGCTCTGACATTGCAGTTGGCCACAATGTGACACATGGAAAGTGACTCTCTCTTGGCCCGTACCTGTAACCATGAATTTGCCCGATGACCTGGGCTCTGGGCTGACCCCGTGTCACCCCTGGCCAGCCCATAAGTAGCTGTCTTCATATTCTTCTCACACCAGGAGCATATTTCATTAAAGGGGAAAACATTAATTTTGTGGCTTTATGTGCCATTTCTGGGTTTTGGCAGAACTCACCAAAGCTCCAAACAAGATTTTCATTGTCAAGAAAAACAGTGAGAATGAGACAATGCTTCTTTCCCTGCAGCTGTTCCAGGTATTTTTCAACAGACCTTTAATAAAAGATTTCCATTACACGCTTTCAAGTGGTGCATCACCTCCTGACATTTGACTAGATGCACTACAAAACCCTCTACTGGTGAAGGAAAGAGGAATGCCCGATGAGGAATGCAGAAAAAATTAAGATGCCAACATACAGAAAACAGAAGCATTTAAAAAAAGACTTTTAAATACCTTCCAACTTCAAAGAGAGATAAGTAATTCACTTTTGAAAGCCTGAAATGTCCTATGGTTGGTATGCAGAAGGCATTTGCAATGCATATGAAAGAGATTCAACACCTTTATTTTTACAAAATAAACAGACTCGTTCTTCCCTTTGTGGGGGAGCCTCCTTTCCAACCCAATTCAAATAGGACTGCACTGGGGAAAACAAGACAAGCAGAGCTCCACACCGTCCCACACACAAGCTAAATACAACCTGCCTTAGAAGACAAAGAAGCTACTACAAGGCTTGAGGTTCTTGTGCTTGGGCTGCCTCAACTGGTATCTCAACTAAGAATCAAACAATTTAAAAGAAACAAACAAACAAACATTATCACTAGCAGACAGCTAAAATCCCCCTCTCAGTCTGAACACTAGTGGGGCTTAGGCCAGAACTGAGACAGTGTGGAAATGGAAACTGCTGCCAGACATGCAGTTTCTCTCTCTCCACTTGTAGACAACCTCGTAGTAAAAGAAATAGGAAACGCACCAGCCAGAGAGCAAATGGGATTTGTAGATGTGTGTAGATGGCCGTTTTGGAGTCCAAAGGGCTTGGCTGGTTTTTGGTTTTGTTGGGTGGGGTCTGGGGGTATTTTGTTTGGCTGGAGGTCTCTTGGAGGTGTTTTTAATCACTAAGCATCTATGTATGTGTTGCTCAAAGCTACCAACTCAATCTTAAGGAATGAAATGGGTATCACTGCATTTCCCACTCACGATCCAAATTCATAGATGATTCTGAACTACAAATATCCCAGAGACAAGGAGCCTGGGAAAAAAAAAAAAACAACAGGTCCAGTATAGTCTAGAACTGGCTGGCAATGTGCAACTGTGTGGACACACATTTTGCTAATCTCAGCTTTTCTAAACATGACCAACTGCCAGATGCTCTCCTGATCTGTAAAATGTATCTTTAATATTACTGAAAAATAGAGATTTCCTTTTTCCAGCTGAATGGACTGGAAGACTTGCAAAGTTTCTGGGTGGAATAGTGGTAAATTTTAAAAAGCCAAACTATTGCACCTCTTATCAGCCATTTCAATTTGCTAACTAACATGGAAGTAAAATCCACTCCACCACTTTTGCAACATGATCCCATGGATCATTCCCAACAAAACCTCAAAGCAATGTAACTCCCCAAAATTTATAACAGAGAATTTTCAAATGACGGATAGTCTTACAGATTCCATAAAATGTACATTATGTGAATTTCACTCATTTTTAGGTTGGATCACACCCACATCACTGAAGACTAAATATGGGCTTTAGCTTTTAAAATAGTTACGACTGGTAATGGCTGGTAACTGCATTAAAGCTGAAAACTCGAGTGGGAAGGTTCTGCAAAGACATCTGCCTGAAAAAGTTACCACAGAAGTACAGAGTAAGCAGTGCTGAACAATACAAAACTTCAAATACACATAAGTATTATCCTTAAACACAAATCTCACATAGAGGATTACAAATAATCCCAACAGACTGGCTAAAGCTTTATTCCAAACTAATCCTAAGTATTTTCTTCTTCTTATATGGATACAGCCCTGTAACAGTTTATACCCTTTAAAGAACAGTTCAGAGCATTTATCCCAAGTAGGGGTATCAAGATAGAAAAGCAGCGAGGACCTGGCTCAAACAGGAAAATGGAGTAAGTGCCAAACAAATCTCTCATGTACACCTACGGTACAACACAGGCATGAGATACACACTCACTAATACTGCGCATACGTGCTCTACAGTGGTGAAAATGGGGCTATCCACCACTTTCCTCTGCCATCTGTGAATTCTAGCTTATGGAAATCAGTCCTGCTGTTAATCTTCTCCACCACAGTTCCTTCTCTCCATCTCCCCCACGGGAAAGAAAACCAAAAAAACCCCAACAAAAAGAGCAATGTAGCCAAGAGAAATGGGCTGTTCTGCAAGAAATAATTTTATTACAAACTACTCTCCAGAGAGAGAAGAATTGAGAGATCACTGTGGAGTGACTTCCCAAAATGTTACCTGTTTAAAAGATTTTTTCCTGCACCTTCCTCCGTTAGTCTGCAAAGAAAAATCACCTCCTCTAGACTTACTGTTCCAATTTACACAGTCACCCCAGATTTCCCAAGGTGATGCTGCTAGGTGCTAGAAAAGAAAAACTGTGCTGAATTAAAAGTTTTGGCAGAAAAGACTTCTCAGTTTGTTTGGCAAAATGATACTAAGGAGTACAGAGTTTAATAAAAAGGAATGGCTCTTCTGAAATCTCATTAGAATCTGTGACTTATAAATTAGATGTAGAACATGCAATACCTCTAAATAATACTTAATATGTCAGCATTTACATTTACTTTCAAATGGTTATTGAAGAAGACTAGCTTCATCTTCAGCTTGGTAAATGTATGATATTTTCCAGTTGTCACAATATAGTAGAAAGCATTTATTCAGTTCTAAGCGGTGCTAATAAACAATATTTGCTGCCATTTTCTAGCAAAACATGCTACCAGCTGTCACCTGAATAATGTCAATACATGCATGTGACTTAGACATGCAGGGACAGAAAAGGGAGTCTAAATTTCTGTAATTAATATTTTTAGGGAGTTTAAAATATTTGATTTAAAAAATAACTGCTCACTATCTTATTAAATATGTCCTCTGGTATGACCTTTAATTTTTAAACATTGACAAAAATCTAAGAATTTTGACAAAAACTGTTCAGTTGAAGCATTGCTTTTCACTGCCACTTTCTCAGCTCATAGAACATCCTGTCTGCAACCTTTCTCCCCTCCCATAATTTCACAAATCCACTTAGTTATAGATTCCTTTATGGGATAATTAGCCTTTAAAAGCTTAAACCAGATGCGTCTTCTATACTTCATTATTTCACATATACACAGAGATCAGCAGTGACCTTCAGGGTTGAACGCATGAGGAATGAACAGCCTCTAAAGTATCTTACAAACACACTAGCACTGGTATCTCAGGCACACATAACATGCATATGCAGATTCTCACCAGAAGGAAAATCTACATTTAAGACTGAGCAGTGAAAAATTTTAAAGCATCTTATGTTGTCTGAAGTAGTCAGTAGAACGACATATTAAAGAATGCCCATTAGATAAACAGAGCAATAAACTACCAAAATATTTTATATCAAAGCTAGTTCACTATTTCATTACTACTTAGGACTAAAAAGAGAATTCTTACATGATCACTTAATACTCGTACAGATTTGTATTAGTTTTCCTTGGTCATAACAATTCACCTACCTGCAAGAGATTAAAAATTACTCCCAAAACATTTGATATCCCACAGCATCATGCAGTGCTTAAAGGCATTTTCCTCCAGAATTATTTCCTGTGCATACTGAAGTTGCTTGCTATGAAGCACCAACTTTTCCAAAGTCTCCCTCGAATTCTGTCATCACTTACTTCACCTAAGGTCCCTTAGGCATAAAATAAAATTGCATTGAATCTACATTTTAAAAATAGAATTTACAGAATTAAAGGGTCACACTTTTCTCAATATTCAGTATTTTTCTATCATTATGTGGAAAAATATTTACAGTATTTGTTTCCCCTTTTAACAAAGAACATGTAAAAACATTAAAATAAAGTGGTTAGGAATTAAACTGAATATCACCCATGCTGCTGAGGTGTGGTTTGCAAATAATTGCTGATATTTTAAAGAGTGTGATCTCTAGCAGCATTTTAAACTCCATTTAAAAATATAAATTCATGCATGTCACTATATTAGAACATAGAAATAGAGATAACATACGAAAGGCCTCTTGCCTAGGGACTGACCTTTTCAGGCTTATTCCAGTACTTTACTTGCTCCTAGTTATTGTTCAATATTCGTTTCCCAAGAGCACATTAATAATAATAAAAGAAGACTAACAGCTTTGATAGCTGATTTAGAGGTTCAAATTCTTTACTGCAGCAATGAGATGGTTTTTAAAAAGGCAAAATGCCAGTCATGAGATTCTACCAGGCTATTGGTAAACTACTGACAGCAGCACTACAGCAAATCAATCAACAATGCAAAAAGCTGACAAAGAAAGAAGAAAATAAAGGCTTGAACAACTTTGCAGTTTACAGGCTTTTGTTGACAAATTGTGCTGCCTAATGACATTTTGTCTTGCATTACAGGAAAATTCCAGATTTTGGTGCTAAACCAGGTCAACACAATCTAAATAAATTTCAAATTTAGGACTTCATACAAAAAATAAAATATTCTTTCCAGACACACAAGAAGAAGGCATAAAGACAGCCATGTTTCCAAACAGAAATAACTATCAAAAGGGTCTTTTAATAAAAAAGAATTTTGCCAATATTTTTCCCTATTTTTCCAGGTTGCTATTATTTGCATTAAACTTAAATTCTACCTGGAAGTTAGAAATATCTCAGCTAGGGCTAATTGACTTTGCCTCACACGCATAAAAACTCACTAGATTAAATTACAAGCAATCGGTGGTGTTTTTCATTTGAAACAGCCCTCAGTACGCCTCATTTATAAACAAACAAGACACAGCATTATTAATTTATTAATGGACTCAGTGTAGTATATAATGGCGTCATTAATACCAAAGTCACTTCTGTTCATGTAACTAATCAGAATTCCAGGAGGGGGAAAATTAATATGACAAATGTTTGGGAGAAAATATGGAAACCATGCGTAGGCAAAACAGTTCTTTAAAGGGCCTGTCGAGGCCCGTGGCCGACCAAGCCCCGGCGAGGAACGGCCGCACGCAGCCGTCGAAAGGGAACGGCGGAATGGGCCCGCCCTCGGAAATGCCCCCATATCGCACCCGGATAAAACCAACTGCCTAAAACACTGCCAATAATTACCTTTAGAAAATCTCACTACTAAGTAGGGTTGCTTATTTTTGTCAGGACCCTTGGGACTGCGCCACAGGGGTGAGGGTCACCCTCGGCTGCCCATCCCTTGGGATCCACCAGCTCTTGCTGCTCCCTGACAATTTTAACTGAAACAGACGAGAACATCAAAGTGGAAGACAGATGGTGGAGTACTGAAACAAAGAGTTTATGTTCAGAGAATAAACAGAATTTCCAGCTACATCTGCCTATTGCACACATTTAAAGAATTTAGAGCAGGATGCAGTTTTTTAAACTATACTGCTAGATTTTATTGCTTACTTGCAATACAGTCATTTCACAAGGTTCTACAGAAACTTCACGGACCTCTTGAGTCCACAGTCAACAATGTCTTTAGCACCTTAATTTTAATTCATCCACTTCTAAAATAGCTATTCATGCTGACTATGTTAAAGTTATAACTAATTCCATTACATGTTGCTCATTTTTTTTTCTCAAACTGCATGCTTGGGGAAGATAACATATTTCTGTTCTGCTGTCCCTGCCAAACCTACCATCTTCCCCAACTCCCAGCCTACAGAGGCAGCAGGAGACACCACAGCAATGCACCTCCTGCATCTCCTGCAGGTGTGCCTCACCATGCAGCTTCTCAAATGACTCTCAAAATTATCCGAATACCTCCTGAGCAACCACTATTTTGGGACCAGCCATCCTGCAGGAGACTCACCTGCCTCTTTGAGAGCCTGGCCGATGGTAATGTATGCACCCAGAAAACACACTGTGGTTGGTAATGAGCCCTGCATGGCAGGTGTGGAGAACAGCCTCCCCCAGACCTCTCTGATGTGCTACTTCTGATTCACCACTGGCTTTAGGAGAGCACTTGACAGCCTGAAGCCACAATTCTCTTGGGCAGACATAAAACAGACAGAAACACAGAATTTGTTTTAAGATCTTGCAGACTTTTTCTGTGGCAAAAAGGAACAAGCGAAAGAAACAAAGGTGTGCAAATTAAAGCAATAATTTCTAAAATAAAGGTCTTGTCTACTCAACAGCTTTCCAAGTCATCTATGTCTCCTGGTTTGACAGAGCCCATGCCACAAAGGACCCAAGAGAGGATGCAAGGCAAGGAGAGAGCAGACTGCAGGAGTTAGAAGAGGCTAGAATTAGATGGTGAAAGAAAACATAAGAGACACAAGGAGCAGAAGCCGAGCACAGAAGAGCTAACAGCACAGGTACACAGAAGACGCCGTCCATATTGCAACAGCTTGATAAGTTAGGCATTCTCAGCTATTAAAAGTCAATTGACAGCTCAGCCACATCCTCTATCTCTGGAGCATTTTGAAAGGAAAATGCTCCCTCTCCCTCTTTCCTAGGCACATTCCCACTTTTACACGCAATTTCAGACTCCAGAAACTATTAATATCTGCTACAGAAAGTGGAGCTCCAGCAGCCCCTGACTAAGGTCTGCCCACCCACCCCATGTCACCCTCACACCTCTCCTCCAGCTGCCTCAATACGCCTGCCTCCATCAAACACCTACTGGTGGCACATGTGCCCCTGCTGAGGCTGAGGCAGAAGAGATAAAGGCTTGTAAGCCCACTGCCTAATTTTTACTAAAAATGCCTGTGAACGCAGACTTCAAACTCTTCAAAATAAAATTTCTCATTTTATAGGAAATATTTCAAACTTTCAGCAACTCTGTACAAAGGTAAGGACAAGGCAGAAAAAGAAAAATGGGGACATGCACAAGGACAGCAAACGTCTGATGCCATATTTCAGGTTCTTAATTTTTCCAAGAACTGTGAAGAGTACAGTGTGCATTTATCTCCATTACTGAGGGCACATATTAGGTCTTTCCCAATAAACACAGGTTGCTTCCCTCCATCAAATCAATTCTGCAAACCGTATGAACCCGCAGACATGTTCAGCCACTGATGTAAGCTTTCCCAGAAGGGAAAAATAAAAAAAGGTAAAATAAGGAAAATTCATCAAGGCAACTGGGAATATATATACGTATTTCACTCTGAAAGAAGGACGGGAGCAGAGGAAAGAGGAATACCTGTTTATTTGTTAAAAGTCATTCTAAATTGACTTAGCCTACAAAGTTCAAACCTACTTTCATATGCTGGATTATTGTGAGGGTTTGTCTCTCTGATTAGCACTGGGATACTAAAATAATTGATTAACATTTATTCCTGTATAAATTTTAACAGCAATTGAGTCTTCATTCCCATCTGCAATTGATCTGAAAGCAGATGCGACAGAACCAGTCCAGAAAAGCAGGATAAAGTAGTGTCCCTAAAAAGAATGGGAAAGTCACAGATCTAAGCTAAACATGACTATCAAAAAAATCAACCAATTAATGTTTCCTGTTTCCTGCACATAGCCAGATATCCTTCATATTTTGGAAGAAGACATGTAAGGAAACGTCAAAAACAAGAGCATGAGCTGTACTTGATGAGCCAAAAGAAGAGCTTCCTATAGCAAGAAAGAAGCTGATTTCACTTCTATGTCACTACAAACTGAAAAGCATTTGGCATACAATATTCTATGCGTTTTTTTTAAATTATGGAATTCAAAAGTTTACCTATGATAAATATTAAGTCTGAAAATTCTATGCATTCAATAAAGAAAAAAAACCCACTGAATAACAACCAAAAATGGTTTTTTTATTTACTGTTGTGAGAACATGCAGCCCATCTCTTAATACCCCAGGAGCTAATGACAGGAAAGAGATTGAAATGTATTCAGGATGTGTGATACTCTCTGTGACAGGGAAATATTTCCTGGTTAATTCCATAAGAATCTTCCCTGCTATTGGTGGCCTAGGTGGTTGATGGAATCACAGAGTAATTTAGACTGGAAGGTCATTTGGCCCCAAATCCTCCTTCAAATTTGTTGTTAGAGAACCTAACTTCAAAGCTAGATTGTGTCATTAGGGATAAGCAACATTCAGTTAAGCTTCGAGCATTTCCACTGATGGATGTGCCTTTGCTGGGCACTTTTCTAGTGCTTAATCGTTATCATATGCGAAAAATTATTTCTTTCTAATAACTAATCAGATTTCTCTTGTAACTTGTGCCCATTGCTTCTCACTCATTACTGCACACTCCTAACAGAGGTCATGTCTATAAGCTCCCATTAGATAACAGAAGATACCACTAAGATCATCCCCAAACCTTCTCTTGGGCAGATGAACAAATCCTCATGTACCATTTCTCTAGCACTCACCTTGGTGACCCCATGCTGGACTCCTTATGAAGAACACCTTTCTTGAGATGGGAGCACAGAGTTGCACATAGTTATGCAGCTACAGACTCACAAGTGACAACAAAAGATGGAAAAAAAAATATAACTTCAACCTGCTCTCTACTTTCTTCCTATGACAACCCAAAATGTGGCTGGTTTTCATGACACAGATGCACTTGTGTTCAGCTTGTCCAACACAATGCCCAGGCCTTTTTCTACAGAGCTGTCTTCCAAACTGCCCCTGCACACCCTATGCTGTTGCATGGGACGAGTCACTGGAACAGTAAAGCCATCACAACCTTACCAGTGGCTTTCCCCACGCCAAAGACCTGAAAGAGAAAGCCGTCTGCTTCAGGATAAACTGACGTGAAGTTTAAGAGCTCTGCTACAGAAAGGTGGATGGATGCTCTACCCCTGCAGCTCTCTTTCCTTTCACATGTCTGTCCCTGTCCTTAACTAAACAAGCTAAATCCAGAATCTGACCTGAAGTGTATCTAATCTTCTTTCTATAATTTTGCAGCAAGTTGTTCCATTTGAACGCAAAATACCAACAGAAGAGGATTTATCAGCTTTTGTCACTGTCAAATACTCACTCAGCATTTCAAATTTTAGAACTGCAGACTGAAGGACTGAACACAAAATTTTATCTAACATAAGGAGCAAGGAAGCGCAAGAGGCCAAAGCAAAATATTTATAATATGTGTATGCCACAGAACAGGGTGTCGGGATGAGAATTTGAGGATACAAAAGCCAGTAACACAATTTCCCCCTGAGAAAATGCAATAGACGTGGTACTCAGGCCAAGGATAGGAACTCCACACGCCTTATCCCCACCTCCCTTCAAAGTGCAATACAAAGCAGAAGGTATACATATTCAGTATGTATATTCAGAAAATTACATTTAGCTCCCTCAAACATCTGATAATACATTTGTTACTTCAATTCTGATTCAGTGGGGTATTTTACCTAGCAGCTATTATAATTTCAAAGTCCTCCCAACTTCTTGAGGCTTCACTGTGATCATAATAGACTCTATTTCAAATATTTCCAGATGATACAGCATTGCCCAGAGAATACACCCTTTACAATAAACACGAATGGATCCGACTCTTTAAGCAGCATTTTCTTTTTGCACAATATTCAATATCAACTGCATCCGTTTGGCACAGCTTATTATCCTAATAATAACGAGCCTCTCTTTCCCCATGCCAAAAATTAATGAGGTCCCATCCTTTCATGACAATGGATTAAACAGTGGAGCTGTACTTTCCTTAAGGATGGCTAAAGTATAGGCTCTCTAGAAAGGAGTGTAGACCCTGTCAACGTGAATGTATTCTTGAGATGAGCAAAGGGAGCAGGCTTTTTAAAATTCTGTTGCCAGCTAACAGATTGAGAACAGTCCAGCAAACCCTTTACAGAGAAAAAATATGATCTGTACAAAATGTTAACATGAAAGCTTAGCCATGCTTGTAGCATAACATATAAAATGGACAGATGAATGGCTAGCTATGACTCCTGAGCTTCCAAAAATTATAGTTCAATCCCTATATGTATTTTGCTGCTATATTACATTTATCAATGAATGGCAACCTTTAACTATTCTCTATGAAAGAAGCAGTTCTAAACCCCTCAACGGTGCAGCTGTTCAGTATGCACAGAAATTTGTCTCAAGTCTGTCTGAAAAGACAGTGTTAGAAACATGGGGATCAGAGAGGAAATGCAACCAAAATTTTGTTTGCAATAAAATGAAAATGGTACACAGAATAGCTGAGGTTGGAAGGGGTGCTGGCAGGTCACCTAGTCCAACCCCCTGCTCAAAGCAGGGCCAACTACAGCATGTCGACCATGGCCATGTGGAGTTGGGTTTTAAATGTCTCCAAAGATGGAGATGCCATAAGGTCTCTGGGCAGACCAGTCTAGTCTTTGACCACTCTAACAGCAGCAAAATTTCTTACGTTTAAATTGAATATCCTGTATTTGAATTTGTGCTCTTTGCTTCTTGTCCTGTCTCTGGGCACCATTAAGAGTCTTAGTCTTTTTTACCCCTACCCCAACACACATGTGGGGCTGGGGGGAACCAGAGGATCTGGAAATAATAGTCACTTCTTGTGAACTATAACTTGCCTACCTGCATTAGACTCACACAAAGTATGAACAACATGCAGACAAATGCCTTCCTCCACACACTTGTATTTAGATACCATTTTTCATTCTCCAGGAAAATACAATATATATGTATCTCTATATATTATCTATATCACATATACTATTGAATTTACCAGAAAGTTTGTAGGCTTCCTAGGTAAGGTAAAAGGTGCCATGTGTATAACAGAAATTACAGAATTTCACTCCTTTCAGTGACTAGAAAGGATATTTCAACAATTTAAAACCTAGTTCAAGTAAAGCTAACTTTCATATTTTATTGAAAATCTCTTTTGAATCTACTCAAAAAATCATCTCAGCTTCCTTTTGACTCTTATTCTTTGTGTCTATCCAGTAACTTTCATATTTACATTTTCCAGTAAAAAAAATTATCTTGAGACTATATAATTACTGAAAATTATTGGTTTTCACCTATACAAGTACCCCAAACACAACATTGAAGCATTTTTTCAACACTAGATTTTAGTGAGGTTTTTTGTTTGGTTTGAAGGGGGTTGTTTGTTTGTTTGGGAACTAGAGGAAGGGGCTGTTTTGGTTTTTAGATGGAAACTCTATTCCTAACCTAATGGTATTCCTTCATCCTGTCACAGGAATGTGCATCAGTGAAATAAACATGGCTCTATGCTCCTAACAGATACATCTTTCTCTGTGCCATGACACTCGTTTTACCAACCTGTAAAGACTGAGGAGCCATGGAACTGCTCAGGTTAATATGGAAGTCATAGCTACACCCAGGCAAGAAAGAGCACTGCACCCACAAACCAAGAGAGAGTCCAGGGTGATAATTCATACTGCATTTAGAACAAAGAGAACTGTACTCCATACTCTCAAATAACACCACATAGAAACTTAAACTTAAAACATCGATTTCTTGAAGTTCCTAAAGTTTTGAAGGAATGCGGTTAGCAATACAATCTGTTGGCTCTGTTTCATGAGATATTTCTTTTTTTCAGTTCAGCTGTTAAAAAAATGAAATTCCTTTAATAAAATCCTCCAGAGGTCAGCTTTGCTAGAAGTAAAACTGTCAGGCTTCCCATCCTTGCTTAGTAATTGTGCACTTGATGCAACTGTAAAACGTATCCACTGCTGCAAGCTGTTCTTTTCAGTGAAGCAAAAGAGAAAATTTCCAACTATTTGCAAGCTACAGATCATTAAAACCATCCCAAAAACCGACACCAGAAGCATCTACAGTTACAGTGTTTTCCTGATTCCTTTCTGCAAACTTCAATTACTCTTTTTAACTCTAGAGTACAAAGGCATTCTGCACACAAATTTTAGGTTACATAATAATGCTTTAGGAAGAGCCTGCACACATTTCTTTAAAGTTCGCCAACTCTTTAAAATTACACTGCCACAATATTAACTCCCAAAGTATCAAATATTTCTGTATTCCTTTCCTTGTAAACTCTGACTTCACACATTACACTTCCCATAGATTTACTGCATCTTGTACAGGTTTAAAGAGGGAAAAAAGAAAGAAAAAACGGAAATCTGTGAGGGCCACCTGAAGTTTTAAAAAGTGTAGGAAATCAATAAAAAACAACTTTCTGGCTTCAGACAGTTTTCAGATGGAGAAAATGCATTAATGAAAAGCCATACTTCATAATAAAACATAACTACAAAGCTCTAACATGCGACAAAAAGTCGAAAAACCTTTGAGTTTGCTCAAAGATGAACACTGTGTTCACAAACTCTGTGGGTCCCAAATATCAGACAGAGCCACAAGACTCCTGTAAAAGCTGATACAGACAAAAAAAGTCTAGCTTCAAATAGGGCTACAAAATATTTTGGAGTTGGGCAATATCGCCAAATCCTAAGGGAAGAGCTGCCACAAGTCAACTAAGGTTCCAGTTAGATAAAAATCTTCCAGACAGTCTTCTTGACAAGTCTTTTAGGAAAAAAAGGATAAACAATGAGTATAGCAGCAGTCTCTACTCACTAGCACTGCCACTGCTGGATCTCAGCAGCATCATCTGCTTTTACACCAACAAGCAAAAGACTTCCATGTTTTTAAGAAATGGCCCAAACTCATTTACTTCAACTACTTAAAAAAGCCACTAAGTTGTTTTTCAGAAGTATTCCAGTTTGAAGTCCCCTATCTTACACCAGCCTTTGTAATATCCCACTCCTTGTTTAAAATAAAACTAGATGCTGTCAGTTGAAGTGCCTCAGGATTTCTCTGTTTTCTTGCTCCTGCAGGACACACTCTCTCTCTCTGAGCAACCTCAATCCTCCCAGCTGCACATGCCATCGCTTTTCCCTCACTGTACTGAGAAGGGTCCAAAATCCCCATCCCACATTTCCTCCTCTACCCAGTTCACACTAAGTTCATCCAGTCTTCCATCCCGTCTGTCATGCCAGAAGCCTGGCCCCCTTTTTCACCCCCTGCGGGCTTATGTACACCTGAATCATCTCCTCACAGGGCCAAATCATTCCTTTCTTGCAGACTCGGGAACTAATCATTATGTGAGTTAACATTTTAGAATGACAGAGGGGATGGTGATGCTTTTAAGATGAAAGGTAACCACTCATTCAAGGTACCCACTGACTGCTTTAGCTTCTACAGGCAGAGAGAGACAGTGAAGCTGATGGTGCAACTATTCTTCTACTCTTCCAGTCATCACCAAAGTGAATAAAACTTCACTCAGAGATGTCTGAAAGAGTTCAATTGAAAATTGATCAGTGCTAGTAGAGTTGGTATACCAGGGACTTGTACAGAAAGGTCACTCAAAGCAAACAACCATTTCAATCAGGGAGAAAAAGGAAAAAGCAATCAAATGTCAAAATATTTCTGGTTTATACTGCTGTCAATTCAAGCCTAAATATAAAATAATGATTACATGGAAAACTTCCATTCTAACAGTTATTGTTCAATAATTCTCTACAATTTTAAATCAGATGTTTAATAATCATATGAGAGAATGAGCAATATCATTCTCAACTAAAAGCATCAAATAAATACGAGTTAAAATTACACAAACGAACAGTCAGTAATAATATCTGATTTAAATTCAAATAAGCAGTTCTAAAAAACCTAGGAGACAAAAATATCTAACTATTCAATGGGAAAATTAACTAACAAAACATACACATTTAGAGTTTCTTGCTCTCGTCTTAATTATAATAAATGTATTAATCAAACTAAAAATGCAAAACAAATTGTGAAAAACTCTGCCTCAAAGAACTGATGACTCAATCATCGGGGTAGCATTTAAGGAAGCCAAATATAAAATAAATAAATAAACAAACCCCTCAACTGCCACCTTCCTTCTCTTCTGCTGGTAATACCATTCTGAAGCTATCAACCTATAAATTTGTGGAAGAAGGAAGGACAAAAAAATTGAAAAAAATTTTTGACTGTTTGTTCTTCTGATTTTTTCTATCAAAGCATCTCCTACTTGCCTCTCCTGGAGATGTGATACAGCATAAACCTAAAAGCTGTACGGACATTCTCACATCACTTTAGGGTGAAAGAGTTTGCTCTTCTCTCTGAGACATCTTCCTTTGTGATGAGAAGAGGAAAGAAGAGAAAGGTAACAGTACACCAAATGAAAACTTATTTGTAACTCCAAATCTGCAGAGATTGCTGCTTGCAACCCACTGCCCTCGGAAGCTCCCAGCAGAAGCTGACACCTGTGCTGCCAGGGCTGTCTTACTGTCTGCTCGTACACCCCAGAGCCCGGGCAGAGCTCTGTGCCACGCTGGCAGCAACAGGATTCACAATCCTGTCCGGTCCAGCTCCTTCTTTCTTCCCCAAGACCCAACATTTCCATTAACAATAAGTGTTACCTTCATGAGCACCGTGGGAGAAGCTGGGATGGATGTCCCTGAACGTATCTCCTCCTCATAGCTTTCCCAAAACAAAGTGCGATTTGCCACATGGAAAAATCTCCACAGTGAGTTAAGTAATTAGAAAAGTGATGTTTTTCTTAATTTTTCCTTTGATCGTGTTAATGTCACCTGTGGCTTTATGGTGAAAAAGTAAATACTGTATATTTTTCAAGGATTTTACTTCTTAAAAACTCCCAAGAAAGTCAGGAAAACACATGGGATTACAATTTTCTATCTATATTTATATGGGAGAAAAAAAAAATAGCAATTCTTATAACGATGTCTCCATGCTGCCTATTTAATTGATGGGGCAAATTCATTAATCTTCAGTTTTATATAAAAAATAGGGTACTGATTTATAGCATACGCCTACTTCTGTGTACTTCTACATACATATAACACAAATCTTTTGTTTTTAAAACCAGGTAGACCAAAAAATACAAACCAGAAATCCATCACGAGCTCAGAACAAAATACCATCCTGGATTTGATAACAGGTGGAAGTAACAGCACACTCATTTTTGTCTGGCTGTGCATATACAACAGCAAAATAAAATACACAGTCTGAGGAAAATTCATCCCTGGTTGTTAAAAAAAAGAATTATTCATTTGACAAGTTAATTTTGATAGTTAAAATAAGATAATTATTTGGGCTCTTCAGAAACGTGTGTCTGAAGTGTTAAAGTCCATGACAGATTAATGGGCAAAACACAGGCAGGACAGCTGGGAGTTTATGGTAAATGAAGTATATAACACATCTGACAATTTTACTATTGCACGTAGTACATATATACGTATATACTCATTTACAAAGCCCTAGTAGTTGAATTGAATTAAACTATTTTCTAACTCCTAAATTGGCCAATCATAAGAAGCTTGGCTGTCAGATCTATTTTAAAGAAAGACTCATTAAGCAGTAGCCTCCATTTCTTTCTTTGCAAGACACCGTGAGACGCAGTTAATGATTTGAAAAAGAACCTGTAGGCTGCAACTAACGATCCATTTGGGTCAAAGTTTCTATTGAACTTGTTTATTTCCATTTGCAAGAGGTTTCAATGTCTTGTACAAAAGATGTTTACATTTCTTGCTGGATGTCCTTTCACCATATCCAATGACACTTGCATATCCCATGAAATATGCATATTTTTGAGTGTCCTAATCAAAGACTTAGATAGTAAAACTGTTTTAATTTGATGATATACATTACAGTGCAATCAAGTGCTTCACCGCTTGGAAAGTACTTACAAGGAACAGATTTCTCTAAAGTTAGTTTGTCTTCTGTATACGCATGGGATAACTGTGGGAAGCCCATTAGATAGTGGGCTCAGTGGTTTTCAATATGTTAACTGCTTCTAGGCAGATTAATATACATCTGATTACATAATAACCAAGGAAGAGCTTTGTGAGGAGGAGAGAAGCATCGATTAAGCTGGCATAAGCAGCCCAACTGTTAAATGCTTAATCACAACAGGTACAGACATGAAAGCGAACCTGAACTTGCACAGGTGGAGAGGGAAAGGTAAGGAGACCTATAACAGAGCAAACCATCAAATGAAGGTTGCAATTACTTTCACTAAGTAGGATACAAAAGGTGAACTTTCCCATTCATTTCCAAAGCCGTATGATGGTGGACACACCTGCTCTAAGGAAAGGCTTCTGTTTTAAGAAGCCACTAAATTTACCTTATCTAAACATCATCACAATCCTCATTATATCTAATGTCACATTTTCAGCAGTCAACTGGGAGCCTAGCTGGCGAGTCAGCATTTAGTTCTCTCTATTCTTCAAAGATACCTCCTGAAATAACGCCAGAATTCCTTAAGATACCAAGTTTTTATTACTCCCTCATTCATTGATGTTGCCATCAGTTGTCACATATATATGCATACATACATACACACAGAGATAAGTGTGTATATATATACACACTCATAATAAATCTCACACCAATTTTGATGTCAACATTTCAACCCAAAGACACCACAAACTTTGCTGCAACACTGCTAACCTTTTTTCCTTAATGAAACCAGAAGCACTCAAAGCAACAATTTTAAAAACAACAAAGATGAGTCTAGAAGCCATTTGTTGAAAACCAGCACTTTTTTTGATAGGTAGATTTCCTACCAGATTGCTATGAAAAGCTTTCTGTAAATAGATTTTTTTTTCAGAGCACATAGCTCTATTATTACCATTAGCTCTCTCTTGCCAAAATATGTCCTTTCAAATTTTCAAAGCTCCCCTCAGTTTGTTCTGCTCTAGAAAAATATGACTGTGAAGAGTAGTTATTTACAGTATCAGATCAAATGCATATATGCATACTAAGGAATCTGTTCCGAGCAGGCAGTTTTCTTTCCCGAGGATGAAATAACTGATGTAGAAGAAGCAGTGGCACTGGTAGAGCCTCTTGTTTACTGAATAAACAGAGTTGAGTTAAAGGATGGCAGCTCTGTCAAACCACAATAGGACATCCTAACTAGAAGGAAAAATTAGACGGAAGTCGAATGTTTACTTCCCATTTTTCTTCATTTTGTTATATGTCAGTTGGAAAAAAAAATTCCGGCTGTAACACATGGCCTCATTACCAGTTAGAATTACTATCTTCTTTCCCACATTTTTTCTTCATTATCGCCCTTTCAGTTTCTGATAACTACTAAATATACGGTTCTTCCAGAAAACAGACAGGTCAGACCACTCAGAACTTCAATAAATTGAAGGAGTAGGGACTGAGCTCCTGACAAAATTGTTGATTGCCCTCCTATTAAGATTCTCATCTGATATAAATGATCCTGAACTTTATATCTCAACTTTCATTGGATTTCAGCATACTTACATTCTGCTTCCTCTTGTGGGATGCTATTAACAATCATTACAAACAACTTCTCAAAAGGAACATAACATATCCTAATACTCTGGAGCACTGTATCTGCATGTTGCAGGTACCTCTATTCTAAATTATCCTCCCACTCCACTATTACCTCACCTCCCACTCTCTGCAATAAAAACAAGATTTGCTTGATTTATAAAGGAAGTAAACATAGCGTTTCTGTAGTTTATAATAGCATAAAATGGACTGAGTACCGTTCAATGATACATCTGCACAACTGCTTGATCTATAATTTAACCACATTGTATTATTTCAGCTTTACACTTTAATTGGCTTTGAAAGAAAGGTAGAGAAACTGCATTTTTTACGCAGCTTATGCAAGATGGAGTCCTGATATTTTCTAACACGCAAAATGACATTTGAAATAGTGAACAAAAGTAAGTCTCAGAGGACACCAAATGACTGAGGACTGCCATTATTCAGGCTCAACAGGAATCTCATTCTCTTCTTCAGATTTGTATGAATAAATAAAGATCTCCAAGACTACCATTCACCTTGCATAATTTGTTTTATTGCACATATAGTAAAAAAATCAAAATATTACAAATTTCCCAGACCAGTTTGTTCCCAAGACATCCATGCTCTCACACACATTTACAGTTCTGCTAAGGTTGGTGTTTTTTTTCACTTTTTAAAAAACTACAACTCAGTCCATTAAAATAAATAAATCTTTTCAGCTAGATCACTCCCTTGTTCTGTTCACAATGAAGCTACAGAACGGTTGGTGCATTAACCAGGTAGGGATATGGGATGGCTACAGAGAAAAGCAGAAGAGCAGGCAAAAGAAATGGAGGAAGGGGGGAGAGGAAAGAGACATGGGGGAAGTGGGGACAGGAGTGAGGGAGAGAGAGAGAAGGAGTGTGGAGAGAAAAAGGAATAGCTCATTGCTGTGATTTTGGTGGCAGTGCCAGCCTACAACCATGAGGAGTTCACAGAATTAGTTTCAGGTAACTGCTTATTTGTTGCGCTGCTTCACACAGCTGTTTAAAGCAAGTTTTCGTGAATAATTATGCTTCCAATAAAACTATCCACTGGAACCGGATGTCCAGCATCTGCTAGTCCTTCCCCCCTAGACTCAGAACCGTAACATAGACCTGCAGAGGTCATCTGGACCAAGCCCTCACTCAAAGCCAGGCCAACTTTTGTGCTGCATCAGGTCACTAAGGGCCAGTTCAGTCAAGTTTCCAATGTCTCCAAAGGAGAACCAAAGAGAGACTGAGACTGTGCATCTCCAATTTAAGAGAACACCTGAAGTGAATCACCACTTCAGCTCTCAGTAATACAAGGATTTGGGGTTTCAGCAGAGAAAAAAAGAAAACAACCATCTTTGAAGAACTGAAGTCCAATTATTTTAAGGGAAATGGAATGTTCTCACAGTCTTTTGCATCACTTCACCTTGGTTAAACAAAAAAGCAAAGAAAGACAGCTCACATTCTAACTATGGAAAATGCCATAGCTTGACTGGAAAAGCAAGCTATAGGAGAAACAAATTATTATGGCCACTAAACACAACCCACTTTTGAAAAAAGCTAGACAGCTACTGCTCTGAAAAATGACTCAGTTATTTAAGCTGGATTTAAGCAGACACCTCTCACCAGTCTAAATAAGTCTTAACATTAGGAATTTGAGGAAGCTGATGGAATAGCTCCAGTGACAGCAGAGGAAAGATGAAGACTGGTGACACGAGGTTGCCTCTGCCTCATTCACTCCTATTTCCTTCCAGCTCCTGTCTACAACAGCGAGTAAAAATGGAGCAGCGGTGACAGTGCCAACACCAGCAGCAAGAAAAAAGAATTTGGCACCTGAGACCAGAAAAGCCTCAGGTGCACCACTGATACTGATTACCTTTCTCCTACTGCAGCCCATAAGGGTTGTAAGAAAAAAGTTTGATTTATTTATACTGCTGTGTATGTTGAAAACACCTTTGTTGACTTGAGCTCAACATATTTATAGCTTATTAAGTAAATTGGATCACTCTAAAAAAGAAAAAGCCACTGGGACATATTCCAAGGAGAAAAATACATAAAACCAGATGCTTACAATCAATTTAGTTTGTTTTCAGAACTATATAGTAACTGCACAGTTTATAGCAGTCTCCTTTTATTGATTTATTTCATCTTAAAGAAAAATTTCAAGGAGACTAAAGCACTTCACCTGTAGTTAGTGGGATAAACAGCTATTTCACCTGTACCTTAAGGTATCCTACCCTTAGCCTGCATTGCTAGGGACTAAAAGAGATTATTAACTGACATCTTTTCACTGACTTACACGGTAGAGTACAGCAGAGTCAATGCTGGTCAATGCTCAGATGTTCAACAAAGGAAAACTACTACAATGGAGTCCAGAAATTTGTGCATTTTAATAACAAATAGCCAGCATATTCAAATGGCACATTCCTTTATGAAACAGTCTCTGCAAATAGTTTCTAAAACAAATTTTTTCTTAGATAAAGAACAAAAAGCCTGCACACTAGGGCAACTGATACACTTGTGGAATTTATTAAGTTAAGCATAAATGCTAAGACTAAATGAGCTTCTTTAATTTCCATAATGAAATTGTTTTTGTAAAGTTAAAAATACTGTAATGAGGCCAAAACGGTGTGCTTTCAGAGACTCCCATGGTGAAACAAATGAGATTTTAGCTTCTCTAATTGGGCATACTGCAGGCTGGGCTTGATGCTGTCCTCAGCACAGGATGTTTGTTATCCCTAACAAAAAGAGGTCTACAGCTGTCAGCATAATATCATATGGCTTCTCTGAAGCCAAGCCATCAGAAGGAAGGCTGCTGCTCTCTGACTGGGACCACCCAAAGGGAGAGATCAAGTAGAGAACAGCTCTACTCTTCCCTGATTAAGAAGTTATTCGGAGAGGTAATTTGTTTACAGCTATCACAGAGAAGCTTTTGAAGCAAGGAGTGAGTATTCCCAAAATCCACCAAGAGAATTTTATTTGATTAAATAATGAATATGGATATTCCCTTACTCTTTCATTCCCACCTACCCCTTTTCCCCTTGCTTATTAGATCTCATTACCTGTCAACGCGGGCCTTTGGAGCTTGCCTGTTCCGGCAGGAAAAAGGAAAATGTTAGAGGCATTGTGTTGCCTCTGCAGTGCCAGAATCTCCTGGTTTGCTGACATGTGCAACACTGCAGTGACACCTTTCAAGCCTTTAACAACTTAAGATTCATTTTCAATAAATACCATTTTTGGTTTTCCTCTGTACTGGAGTTCAGGTATAAATAATTCGAAAAACAAAAATACTCAACTTAATAATTTGGCAATAGTAAAAACCAGTCAGTTAGTTCTTACACAACTAAGCCATGATTTAATATTTGATGCAAGAACAATAATTTTATAGAGCAAGAAGAATAAAGTACTATTTAGGGCTGAAACAGAGAGAATGTGACAATACATAGTTTCAGAAGCCCTAGACAAGGATACTTGATTCCCATTAGTTACATGAAGAAGAAAGACTTCACGATAAATGCACGCTGATGGAGATTTCTACTCTTTTCCTCTAGACCTAAGGCTTCATTGCAAGATCAAACTGTTTAACCCATGCCAGAACATTTTACTGGACTAAAAATGTCAAGCCGTAATTTCAAAGTGCCTTCTTTACTCTTTTAGATATTCTATAATGATTCTGTTGTCACATTTGGAATATTATTGTCTTTTTATATCTAGCCTTTCACGCCTTTCCTGATAGCCTGCTCTGCTTTTACTTTTCAAGATTTCAGCTGTCAACCTGCTACAAACAAAAAATGGTGTTTTCTTTACAGAAAGGCTTTCAGAATCTTGATAGTTACCACATGTTCTACAACTCACCCCTCTGTTGACTCATAAAAAGACTGGGAATATGGGCTTTATAATGAGAGCAAAACACTTTGATGAACAATAAATAAAGTGAATAATTAGTTTAACAGATGCTTAAAAAAAGTAATATGAATAAATGAAGGCAGAGGAGAAACAATAGGCAAAATCTTAAAACATCAAAATTGATGCATTTTTGTGAACGGTTTTCGCTTCTTTGCTCAGGTTTTGGAGAGTGCAAAGGAGTGTAGCAAAACTGCACAGAAGGAACGAGAAATAAGATTCTACAACAGCAACCAGACTTTTGCCAGAATTGCATAAGGCATCCATTTTAAAATATAGCTTAGCAGGTAAACTCTTAAAAGCTCTTGTGAGATTATTCTCTTCAACTTTCTTCCAAGTCCCCTGTGTACTGCATTAATGTTTTGTAAGGGAATGTAGAGAATTAGCAAAAGATAAGTGAATCATCAAGTTTTTTCATTTTAATTCAAACTTGATTCATTAAAGCCTCCCAAAAAAACCTCTACAGTACATGAATCAGATTCAAATAATGAGATATTTTAATTAATTTGAACTTCGAACTTTACTTTGGATCACAGAAACCTTCTTAGAGGATGCTCAGAAGACCAGCATGGGGTAAAAGAAAAATATCACATCACTAGATGTTCAAAGAAAACCTATCTTGAGAGCCTCCTACAAAGACATGGATGATTCCAAGGAAAAATAAAGAATGGGAAAATTCTTAAAGGCTTTTTTACAACTGATTTTGAGTATTCAAGAGTACCTTTGTGTCTACTATGATACGGTAGGCTAAATAAAAATTATATACTTAATGCACACAGTTTATTACTATGTGTAGTAAGTTTTTTGAAGTGTATCCTTTTAGGTTTGAAAGAACAGAGAAAGTCTGAGCACCTTGTCCCCGTACACTTACATTTTACCACTAAATGTTATTAAGCTGTGTATCTGCATTAGCTGAAAGAAGGGTCAAGATGATACAGCCTAAGGAACAAATTTAAAGATTTAAAAACAGCCTCCTGAAATAGGCATAAAACAGATTGTAACTGGCAACTGGCTGTCAGTTTCCAGAAACATCACCCCTAAGTGATGGTGTGTCGAAAAAAGTTTAAAACATTAATATGTACAAATATGCATCATCTCAGTGTTAAAAATTCCTCCAAAAAGGTTTTTTTACTGGACTGTTTATGTCTTACTATTTGATTTAGATCTAACAAATCTACTGATTTATTTTGGTTAGCCCTTTAAAAAATAGGATATCTTCTAAAAATCTTCCTGTTATGCTTGGACTGTGAAGTGTTTAAGGTGCAAAATATCTTTGTCCCACTGTTTTCCTTTTACATATTGCTACTACGATGAACAAATTACATTGTCCCATCAATCAGCACATCTGAGCAAGATCTGTTCTGACACAAAGCAAATAATAAATCTCTCCCTGTAATGAGTTCTGCTTTCTAATAAATTCACCCATTATTTTAGCCTAGAAGATTAACTGTTATAAAATCTATAATATGAAGCACAGACAAAATGTACATACAAATACACACACAAACTTTGGGGTTAAACCACATTTTGGTATTTGCATTATTTCACAAATAACATGTCACCTTTATTTAAGCTGATCAGGCCAGCATTGCTTTTCTATCAGCTGAAGCAGCTAATTTACTTTCATTGACCATCCAGCAGCATAATGTACCACCTGCTTATTGTGTGATTCTCTCTGGCTAGACATTTTAAAAAAAAACCTAAAATCAAACCAGCCTTTCTCTCTCCCATTCTGTAATTTAACTTTGTACAAATGTAATCTTAAATTCTTCAATTCTCTTGGGCATTTTGTGAGTAGAGATGCTGGGATTTTTACAGCACCGCATCTGTGCATGCACATTGTGATTAATACAAGACAAATCCTTCAGGCATATTGCAATTGATGCAGCAAAGCTGAATTTATTTGAAGCACTGCAAAATTATCTGTTTCTTCAACTGTTAATTTATTTCTTCACAGCCAGACAGGTATAGAAGATTAAGCACTTCTTTTTTTCATTGCTGTATGAATGTAGAAAATGCACATACGGTGGTAAAAGGGCAGAAAATAGTGTTATAATCTGTTCTAATATTTTGGAAAGAATTTGCTTTTCATACCAGTTTAATATTTTAAGCAACTTCATATGCTTTACAAGATCTAAGTCACAATGCGACGAGGAATCCTATCTAGTCAAGTTTTCGTTGCTATTTTTGTCACCAACCAAGACAATTTCTATTGGTCTGTAAACATTCACAACCCCACCAAATGCTAGTTCATACTTACTGCTGAAAATCAGAAAAAGAAGCCAGAAACATGTTATGTTCAGTCTGCTACTTCATTTTGGGTTAAGAGACTACAGTTTTGACAGTAGGGCCATCTGCTGTTAACTTTCCTTCTCATCATAATACCAGTCCAGTCAAAACCAATTAAGCGTGTTTTGCCATTATAATATGCAGATAATGATGATAAATTACAGTTTTTAAATCAGCCTCAAATTATGCATATGGTAGGTATTTTCCTTGCAGTTACTGATGTAAAAAATATTCCCGCGTTTTCAAAATATTTCAGCTATTTTATTGATGATGTTATTTCTGTAATGAGATATCTACAAGAAAATTTCTTGGGCACAGAGCCTGACAGCCATTAGAAATCTATTTATATCTCAGCAAGACATTTTGCCAAGTAGATAGAGTCATAACATTCTGCACTGCCATTACACAAAATACTCGCAAAACTGTCTACTTTATTGTGTCACAAAAAAATTAAAAACATATGCAAACACACAAATAAATACCCAGAAGAACATTTTACTTTTTGTAAAAAATGTGTGGAATGATTCAAGAGTTTAACACAGGCTAAACCACATGATGAAAACATCGTTTTAAGGAACTACACACTGCTGCTGTTTTGTGTTGAGCTCTCTTTGTCATTGCTCAGGTGAACCCCAGGATTAGCCAGGCATAAATAGGCAACAATTCAAAGCGGAGTCAATAAAAATGCATCCTCTCCTCTAACACTGGATTTATCTTGAGGGTATCTTTTTTTTATATGGGTAGGAGCATACTGCCATACTTTCTCTGAAGTTTAACTGAAAAATCACCACTGTTAATATTTTAACTTTTTTTATAATGTTTCCTCAGTATTTCTTTGCTAGTGAATGGACTCCCTGAGAAATAATCAGGCCCTACAATGCGACCACATGCTCTTCGTGACCAGACCAGCATTGAGTGATAATCCAGGACCCTTCATCCATCTAGTTCTCGCCGGGAATGTGAGACCCACTATGAAAGATGGCTCATAAATCCTGGACACTAACAGCAATCGGCAGCACCTGAGCCACGGCAGGCCACAGAGGAACGATGAGGAAGAGAGGAAAGCAAAAGAAAAAATGACACAGTAATGCCAGCAGCAGCAGAATCAAATCTGAGCTCTGCTAACCACACAGGGATGGTGTCTGCATGGCAATGGCCTAATCACCTTCTCATCATTATGGCCACACAGTGTTCAAAAACAAGTCAGAGAGATAAAAATGACCAAAAGATATCAATTCTATTTCAAGTTTGAAAACTTGCAGTCAAAGACATGAATGATATGGACTCATATTTAAGTCCTTTCACTCACACAATGCAGCCAAGCAATACTTACATTCAGCAACAACACAGAAGGAAAACCAGGGGTGAATCTCTGCTCCGCTTAAATGTCAGCCAGCTTGCTCTTTAGCTGTGCTTGCAATAACCACATAGACTCAGAAACACGAGATACCAACAAAACAATAGCAGAATATCCCTATCTCTGCCTTCTGATTCCTAGCACCACGAGAAAGGAAAGGATAAGATCTTTAACTAAGGGGAATGGAACCTTTACATAATTCTGCTTGTAGAAAAGATGTGTGTTCTCTCCATATCCCTCTGGTAGCTGCTGTTAACAGCTGCCAGTGCATTACCATACTTTTTTCTCCTTGGCAGGACAGGCAAATTGCTCCCCACAGATAAGATGCCAGTCAACATGGCAAAAGGAACTGTGTTGAGCATAATTTCTCTTCCCGTAACACTAAATTGTTTTCAAAATGTTTCGTTTCCATCAGACCACTGCTTGGGGTAAGCTGTTGCTTCTGGATTTGTTTTCTTTTGAGCATAACATTAAGTTGTACCCAATTTCCATAATCAATTGAGAAAATGCAATGGATGCTTTCATTTCAGAAGTGCCGCAAAATTTAACAAACCATTCAACTGAAAAAACTCTTGTTAAAAAACTATTGAAAACTTAATGTTTACCTAATTTATGTTTTCAAGATTAGCTTTGCACAGTATCACAGAAACTAAATTTTACTACTCAGTATAATTCTCCACAAAGTTTTTCAGAAGAGGCTATTTGGATTGCAAGGCTTCATGTCAAACACAACAAGATATTGCAATTTGGAGTTGGGAGAGTTGCATGCAGCCTATAAACTATGGTGTGTAAATGTACAAACGTGTAAAATATTATCCACATCTTGGCTGCTGCTTCAAAATAAATTTTTTGCCCTTCATAAAAAAAGTCCATTTTCTGAATAAAAACAAGAACTGCGCTCTCTACTTGACTAATCAGCTTGAATTCATGCACAAGCCAGTGCACCCTCAATATTAATGCAGGTGGCTGCTCAGAAGCATGCAGAATGACAAAAGCGTTCACTGACTCTTTTTGGAAGCAGCAATGCTGATTTATACCTTCTTAAAAACGTATGTCAAGAGCCAGAACAGATAAACAGAAATGCAAATCAAATTCAGCAGGAAAAGTGTTTGCTATAAGCAGAGAAGTTCTCAGCACAGTTTTACCACAGATCTGCTCTCAAAAAACAAACCTTACAGCCAAACATAGCTGGCACCATAGCTAGAATTAATAATGAGTTAAGAGTAACTGACTTAACACAAGAATCTAACAGACTTGGGGAGGTCATCTTAACAGGCATATTTCTGTTTGGTTACAGTATTTTATGTGCATTTTCAGTGTTGCATGAATAATAATTACCATGTCTGTATTCAAACCAAGAAACAGTAACCCCAAATTAAAGTTTATACAAGTCTGATGAAGTTTACAAACAAAATTTTCCTTGTCTGTCACTTGATATTCCAGTTGTGGGCCAAAAGGACGTCAAGCACTTAAGATGTCAAGTGGGCACTTAAGTAATTCCCTACTACAGATACAGGTGACAACTCATACAAATCTGGGGAGAAAAGGCCAAAAAAACCAAAACCAAAACAAACCAAAATTCTTTCACTCTCGTCCTCTAAAACACTTACATTTGAGAAGTGAGAATGTTTATTATTAAGCCAGGTGAGGTACATAAGACAGCACCTAAAAAGTATTATACATCATTAGTGACTCCATGACCAGTTCTGTCAGCACAGAGTGGAGATGTGCTCCCTAGAAAACAATGCCTTGGCACTCCATGTCAGTAAAACAGGAGTCTGGATCTTTGTCAATGCATCAATCTCGTATCTGGTCTTCAGCAACCAATTTGAAAAGTGATTTTTTTTTTTTTGTAAGTTCAAAAGTAGATAGGACATTTGAGTGAAACCATTTTTGGAATTAATCTCGTCTTAAATCTAAAAAGTAAAATGCAAAGGAAGTGAAAAGCTTGAATTCTTTGAGACTAAATTGAAGAGACACCAGTCTTCACCATCTTCACCTGCATCAACCATATATTCAAATTTTGTCAAAGTGCTATTAATCTCCCTTCCATGGCATTTCAAGTATTTTCCACAAAGATCTACTGCGAGTTGTGAAGATCTACTACAAGTTTTAGCATTTAGTAATGACTGAAAAATCCTGTTGTTTTCCATTTAAAGAAACAGCTTTCCAATTTTTTGCAACACTGAGGACTTCTGTATCAAACAATTTGTGGTACAATTCTCTATGAACACTCAGAAGGAACTATTAGCATTTAATAACTATCTTTAAAAATCTCTTCTTGTAACTGCTCCCTCTCTTTTGGTCCATTATCCCTCCAGAGCGGCCTCATCTGCCTGAAAACACCCTTCTGCCAGAAACCTGGCAGCCAAAACCCCCGCAGCACTTTGAGGGAAGTACAAAGCAGGCTGGAAAAACCTCTGGCAAAATCTTTCAAAAAGATATCACATCAACCTTCCCAGGACTGTCAAAGACAACAGCTAACAAGAGAGAGAGCAATGTCCAAGCACACCAAACGATGGTAGGAGAAAAAAACTCCCTAAATTCACCTGTTTAGTTTACATGAAAAGGAGATAAACTCAACATCATTTAAATGCCACTGGACTTGCATTGTTATCATGCATTCTCACCCTCCACTGAACCAGTTATCTGCGTTCACAGGCGGGCACGAAGACCTTGAAGCCTTCAGCAGTGTTAGCAGTGCAGTTGGCACCTCACAGGCAGCAGGTTCCCCCTTTGGAGATGGGCATCCGTGATCACTACAGCTAAAACACACAAAGAAGGCTTGCTGAGTTGCACACTTTGGCACAAGACGTGTAGGTTCTGCCCTCAGAGCACTCTGTATGCCTGAAGTGCTTTGAGATAGAGCAGAAATCACTACATCCCCAGGAAAAATAACTGCAGCTGTGTTATTGTCCCAAATCTATCAACTAACAGGACTTACAAAAACAAAATTTACCTGGAAGCACAGCGTGTTCAGTATATCTTAGCGTAGGCAACAGTGAAAGTAAAGTCTCTACCTTTTTCTGTTTTCAAACCTGCCCAAGTAACAGATGAAGGAAGGAGATAATCATCTTTGGACACACAGACATACAATGCAGCATCTCAAATATCTCCAAAATGCAGACACTTCCTGAGAATCCTTCTTCTGAAATAGAATATCTGCTAGGAGCGGGTACCGTCTATACTTTCGGACGCCTGTTATCCAACATCAGAAAATCCTAAGTCTTTAAGCAGTGCAGGAATGAGCAATAATGGCTGACAGCACTGTCCTTTAACTCGGATTCAACATTAGCCCTGGCTGTGCCCACGTCCACAACATGCTAATATGTTAGCACAAGAGAAATGGAAATCCTTGGTATTCTTTTTACTATTTTTATAATATTGAATCAGATCCTTGGCAAAAGAAGAAGCAGCAGTAAAAGTAGAAATATTCACCCAGAGTATCTGAAAAGTAAAAATAAATTTCAAGACACCTCGTTCATGGTTTGAAATAAAAATCTGCTGACATCTGGTACGGATCAGCTGGCTGAATTGCTTTGATTACTAATCCAAAGCCAAGTTCTTTTTGATTTATTTATTTACTCATTTATTTCATGGTTATAAAAATGTGTTTCATAATAAATATGGAGAGTGACAACACAATGCTGATTAACAAATATGATATTCTCAATTTCTTTAACAGATTTCATTTTGTAAAAGGAATTGTGTGTCTGCAAAATTGTCAGTCTCAAATTTTATCCATGCCTTTGCTGTCACAACTTGGTTTTGGCTTTCTTTGGATATGCTAAATTTATAGGTGTTGACAAAGTATTAAGAACTACAAGAAGAAAGTGTCTGTGTAGAGCACTTCAGCGCTTGTCAGGCCACACCTGGAATACTGTGTTCAGTTTTGGTCCCCACTATAAAAAATAGACACAGGCAGGCTGAAGAGGGCCCATAGAAGGGCCACAAAGATGATCAGAAGAGTGGGAAGCCTGCCATGAAGGGAAAGGCTGAAAGGACAGGGTTTGTTCACCTTGAGAAAAGTCTTAGAGGAGGCATTATTGCCATGTTCCAGTATTTAAAGGGTGGCTACAAAGAGGGAGACTCCCTTTTCACAAGGAGTCCTGTGGAAAAGACAAAGAGTAATGGGAACAAGTTACCCCTGGGGAGATTCTGGTTGGACACAGGAATAAAGTTTTTCACAGTGAGACCAGCCAGTCGTTGGGATAACCTCCCCAGGGAAGTGGTGGATTCCCCAGTACTGGATACATCTAAGATTCAGCTGGACAAGGTGCTGGACCATCTAGTCTAGACCACGATTTTACCAAGAAAGGTTGGACCAAATAACCCTTGAGATCCCTTCCAACCTGGTATTCCATGGGTCTATGAGTCTGTGAAATTGTGTTATAAAGATATATTCTCCTCTAGCACAGGACAACCTTCTCTGCAAACCACAGAAGGCTAAGAGACCGTCCTGGGGAAATACAAATAAAGGCATGTGAATGTTGGCTCTGCTGTAAGCATCTCCTACAGGCCACTCGCAGATTGAGCTTTTCACATCTCTGGTCCAGCTTAATGCAGAATATCTGCATGAACCAACTTCCCAAAAGAAACAGAAGGGACCAAACAAACTGAAACCCAAACCCCAAATAATTAATTCTTAGATGGAGACTAGTGGATGAATAGAAAAAATTAGATTGAAAGGGATTTCATGAAGGTACAATTCCTCACTCCAGAAAGAGACAACCCAGATGCTCAATGAATTTGTTGAGGGTCTTAGCAAATTCTTAACAACTTAAGAGTGGAGGTACCATAGCCTTTTCTGATGTGGACCCCCACCCCATCATTTTTTATTTTCTTCCTGATCTTTCTGAATTTCTCTTGCTGCTGCTTTTTGTTGCCTTCTCTTCTCCTTTTAATAACGACCTCCAAGAGGTCCTGCTCCAAATTCTCTATAAACTCCTTTTAGACAATTCAAAACAGCAACTAGAGTTGTGCCTCAAACTTCCCTTTCAGTCTTCTATTCTCTAGTCAACTGGCTTAGCCAATCCAGTCCTCAGATTTTTTTTGCTCCCTTTTTAGCTTAGTGTTCTGTAAAGCTGCTTTCTAGCCAGACAGCCCTCACTGTGCAGTGTTGCATGCAGTTGTTCCATCCTAACTGCAGCGATTTGCATTTGCCTTTGCTGAAGGCAAGGTTCCTCCAAGCCCATTTCTCCAGCCTGTTGAGAGCACTTTGAAGAGCAGCCCTGTGCTCCAGCAAATGAACCACTTCCCTCCAAAGGAGCAACACCGATCAAACTTACTGAGACTGCAAGCAACAGAATCATAGACGTTATTATGAAGGAGCTACGTAGTACTGGCTCCAACGCTGAGCCCTATGGAACTTCTAGGTCACCAGCAACTGGTGATCAGCTGGACCAGACCACACTGACCCTAAGCCTTTGGGTTGAGCAGTCAAGCTTGTTTTCCAACTACCTTAGTCTGCCTAATCAGTATCTCATCAGTTTAGCCACCAAGGTATTACTGAGCCCTGAACTTCACGATTCTAATTTTGCTATTTACCTTCCTCACCACCACCTCACAGGCGTGGAGCAGATCACCTTCTGTGACTGATGGGGCAGCACTTGCATCGAAACACATCCTCAACACATCCCAAAGATCTCCTGGATTACATGTGCCACATGATGTTACTCCATCCAGCAGATGTTGACAGGTCAAAGTTGCTCACAAGAAACAGTGTTGTCAATCAAGCTTCCTCCAGTTCTCTAAAGAAGGTTCCAGACGATTCCTTTCTTCGCTCAGTCTGCAGCAGATGTTTGCTGAGAGGCATTCACGTTGGACTCTCCTTTGATCTTGACAAGCTTATTACTCCTTCCAAAGCAAATCTTGATCTGCAAATTTAAGCCACCATTGGAGCACAAGCCTTTCTTTCATCTTACCACTTGGTACTTCCAACAGAGTCTGCATTCCTCCGCTACCACGCACCATTTGTGTGAGCCATCCCATACCACACTTCTGTGTCCCTAAAGAGGTATTGTGATGGTACCTAGACTTCACATTCCTTGTTGCTTCCTATGCAGTGTGTGTTTCTGTACAGTTAGACGGGCCACCAGGGAAAGCATGAAAGGTTTGCTTACAATTTTGCCATTTAAGGACTTCTCCGGCCCTCATTCCTCCACTTCTCTTTGTGTTTCAGTCTTCATTTCCTGAAATGAATACTCTTTTAAAATGAAGAATCATTGAAAGTGGTGATATCCTAAACCAAGGCTCAAACTCTTCTCCATAGATAAACAAAAACACACGCGTGTGTAAGAGAACAATAACCCTACCATCTTCCAGCCAGGCTGCTCGCTTTCCTTCACTCCTACAGTCAGAAAAATAACTTGGACAATGTGAATCTAACCCATGTCGGTGCAATGCTACTTGAACCTGGAAAGGACAGTTCTAAAAACTGCTCATGCAACTTAATCAAAGCTTTTTAGACAGCTATTCAAGCTTAAGATCATAAGTGAAGCATTCTTCCCTGAGGATGAGCCTCACATTAGAAGGACATTAATTTATGTCCACATTTTTGAAGAACAGATCAGCAAAAACCACAGAACTCCAAAGGTGTACAAGATGCATGACTGCTCTTGTGATGAACTACTGAAATTACAGAAAGACAACAACTATAGGTGGTTTGATTATGAAATGAGATAAGGATATTACCCTTTTACCATATGTTCCAACAATGCTTCTTTTTCTACTTCTTCGTATCTCTGTGAAGCAGAATTTTCTGGAAAAGCTGTTGTTAAAAACAAGTACAGTAACCTGCTGAGTACTGAGAATGAGCTACTTTTATGTCTGAAACTTCCCACTGCTCTAAACAGATTTGTGACTCCGAGCAGACTCATCTATCTCATTAACAAGAAGTACTATTAGGGAAAGACAGAAACCTTTGAATTTAATTAAAATTCAAGCACATTTTGTCTGAATGCACATTTTTATATATGTTGTTACATACAAAAGGAAGAGCATTATAAAGTTCTATCTAGGCACTTGTTTACAGAGAAAGAATAATCAGCCAATATTTTGAGGGAGTGCTATGAAAATATTCAAATAGCAGGGGAAAAGGTACCAACTAGTAAAATTTGTCAACTCCCGCTTATACCTTATCTTTGCATGCCACGGCCTACTCCAAAAGTTACCCGATGGAAAAGGATGCATCTTGCTACCATTACTTCAAAGTGATACTCAAATGTGTTGCGCTGTAAATAAAAAACAGCTTGTAAAAAACAGCTGAGATGCAGAGGAGCATGAAAATCCACTGACAAATTTTGGAATGGATTGTGTTGGAAGGGACCTTTAAAAGTCATCCAGTCCAGCCTCACCTTCTATGACCAGGGACATCTTCAACATCGGGTTGCTCAGAACCCCACCTAACCTGACCTTGAATCCCAACTCCTGTTAACATTATCATGTGATTGTAGGATGTACCAATTTAAAAGACTTAATCATAAAAACATATTTTTAAGAAACCTTTCCATTTCAGAGGACTGCTTCACAGTCGTTTTAGATAACTGGTGATCTTTATAGACTGCTTGCATAAGGTGATACACAAAGCCTAGCCACTGTAGGGCTTCTTTTAATTACATGTTCAATGGATATCGCCAAACCTGTAATCCCATTTCAAAAGTAGAACTAACAAAAACATGTACTACCCAGAAAATACCCAGAGGAAAAGAGAAAGGTGTTGGGGAGAGAGAAGAGCAGAGGGAAACCTTAAAGTTTCCTTTCGTTACAGAAAACAAGGCAGAATAAGCATAGACCTAAACCAGAATAAGTTTCAACTGTTCTTCATCTAAATTCGAAAATATTTCTACTGATACCACTGAAAGCACACTTATCTTGTTTTTCTTCCCCACAAAGTCAGTAAGGAGAGGAATTATCCAGAGAGGTTCACAGGACTTAAACTGCTAATAAAAAATTCTGCCCTCATGCTCACTGTCATACATTCTGTTTTGCACAATAACCGACAAACACAACAAGATTCAAATAAATATCCACTGAATTATAGATGTTCTACCCCTAACAAAAAAAAAAAAAAAAAAAAAAAGAAACCNAAGCACAAGCTGAAAGCCATTTTAAAAAGCAATCAAACTGAACCCAGAAATAACTACTTCAGTGTCATAAGAGACCCTCTAGAAGAAAACCCATATGAGGAAGCCCATGCAGATGGTGAGTCTCTCCTACACCCTGAGTATTACATATTACACTTGAAGATGAGCATTTTGAACCAATTTCCTGAGGTAAAGTCCACTGACTTTTACTACTTCTTTGATGAAACAATATCAAAGGGGAGACATTTGTCTTGCTCCTATTTTGAATTCAATTTCTTCAAATATTCTCTGTGCTATCCAATCTCCAATGTGAGAAATTGCTGAGGAGACCCTGTGGTCATCCCTGCACACCTGAGGTGGAGCAATTGTGAATTGCAAGAGGCACAGCTACCAAGTACACCCCAAGACGGCTTCTGGATGCACAGCTCCGGCAACCTGAGCACAGCCACTGGACTGCAATAAAGGCGACCCTACTTGAGTCTGAGAGAACAATTCTCCCTGACTCCGAGCTTCATCCTTAGCAAGTGGAACAATAAAACTAATTTCCTTTGAGCAAGCTGCTACTATGACAGAATGGGAAAGAAAGACAGGGTGATATGACCAGCCCCATGTTTAGTGACAGTGCTTCTGGACTAGATAATGTACACGTAATGGACTCACCCAGCCTCCCTCTGGAAGCATACCCTGCCCAGTCCAAAGCACTCCATCAGTTCACCTACCCAATGCATGCCAAGTGACTTCAGTGCTAACAGCAAGCTCCTGGACTGCAGTCACACCATAGCTTGAAAACGGTGACATCCTAAAGTCAGACCAACAAGGTCCCAGTGGTAGTACAGAACTGAGTGTTACAGAGATCAATTCCCAGCTCAGAGGCCATACTCCAAGGGTCCAAGACGAAAAGGGCTGGAAGCCCAACCTCAAAGCAGGTTAGAGTCTGACCAGGAAAAGCAGCAGCAATGATGTCCCTGTAATTTATCGGGGTCCTACACGGTTCTGTCAAGACAGCAGACCTGGCATAAGTGATGAAACGCCCAAACATCATCCAGGCAACTTTCTCTTCTAGGTCAGACCAAGAGGCCATCTGAACCAACAGAAAAGAGGTCATACGTGGAGAGGGAACATAAGAAATAAGGCAAGTATGGAACAGTCATTCTCAGGTCTTACCTTCTGGCTTCCAGTGAAGACCATTGCTTTCTTTTCACTGTAGGCACTCTTTCCATTAAAATCTACCCCAACAAGAGTGCACTGGAAGCTATAAATACCAAAGCAAAGCCACAGTCATCTTCTACCAGTTCCATGGCTAAAACCATCTCATTTTTGTAGGAATAACAGCCTTCTAGTTCCCAAGGTACAATACTGAGCCTCCCTTGTGCTGACAGCACCAATTCAGTACCACACTCCCATGAGACATTGATTTGACAACTTACTGGCATTCCCATACTCGACAGAGGCTGACATTAACCTGTGATACATGGCGTTCCACACAGGACACCTTCTTTCTGGGAGTTCACGAGTCTTTTTTCTAATGAAGAATATTGGCATTAAAGTTTCTCTCATAAGCCCAAGGACAACACTATTTATTTTCAGAAGAAGCAGGATCCTGAGGAAAAGGGAAAAAAAAGAAAAACCAAACCAAAACAGACCAAAACCCAACATACGGCACACACAAACAAACACAACAACAACAACAAAAAAGCACCATCCCACATACAACCACCTACCAATCTGCACTGTTTAATTTATTTGGGAAGCAGAGGGAAAAAAAATTGAAAAGGACCAAACTTCATGGAAACTTAGTCCCTTAAGTCAGGGTCACAGGAACTTGTTCAATTTTTGCTTGCAAACTTCCAAATTCAGAAACTTTGGGAGTTTTCCACTGCAGCAAAAGGCAGAGCTTTAAAAAAACGACAAGACTTTAATTAGACTTTAAGTAACATAGCCTTTTCCCAGCTCCATCCCCTAGGATATGTTCAAAGAAAGTTGCATTTGAACAATTTTCAGCACTGGTAAACAGCAGTCTGGGGAAAGAGCATTAACTTTCAAGACTTCTCTTCTACAATCTGACAAAATCAGGCAAGTTGGAAAACTCTACCTACCCATCCCTGAAATACACCACAACATTTTAATGAAAACAGTTTTGTGCTTGTATCTTTGATCTAGGATCAAAGTTATCACCCCAGATGAATCTAAACCAAGTATTCAGGTATTTCAAATGCTGAATGACAGGCCAACTGAGGATTAAAGGTCAGGCCAATAGCTTGAAATGTAGTAAAACCAGACAATGCTGAAGTACACTTAGATCTTCACGCAAATAGCCTTCAGGCTTGCTATGAGTTTACTCAAAGTGAGACAGCATGATCTATTCAAGTTGTGCTCCAGGCTGGATGCCTTAAGACAGGGTTGTGCTCATGACTGTGGTATCAATTTGCTGCATGATCTATTCTTTTGGATTCAGTACTTCAGTACTGACAGAGCAGATTTATTCTGCAGCTTCACATTACTACCACGGGACTAATTCCCTATGGGATCTATATCATTTTACTTTGGGCTTCTTGTTGTCTGTCCAAAATGTTCTCGCCTGCTGATTTTTCACACAGCTGGAAACAAAGCTGAGGCTTCCTCAACAATCGTGGTTCCTCAGGGCCCATATAGGAAATTGTTACCGCTCACATAATAAATTCTCTGAGCACGGCATATCGATAGAGCCAAGAATGCTCTTTCCAATGATTTATTTAGCTGCTGACTTCAAGTTTCCCTTCCGTGTAACAGCTTTTCTGTTATTTAATCAGAGATAAACAAGTTTCTGAAAGGTTCCTCCAGTTTAATACTGGGTTATCAGATGGTTAAAGCATTAAAAATAATTCATTAAGGATCATCCATGGTCTTACTCAAGAGGTTTTGATTGAGATTTCAAACCACCACAGCCTTTATTACAGATATGTTGGAGCAACTAAATCTAAGCAGTGACTTTGCCAACACGCCCAGAACCTCTCTTTTACAAATGCTTTCTGTGTTAACTCCTGCCTGCAATAACCTGTCTGCAACAAACCTCATTCAGCTACTTGTGTTAACCAGTATTTCTCAGTACAATACCACAGGAAATAATTAACAGTACTTCTACTCCTAGAATCACTGTGACACTATAGTAGGACTGTACCAACACTGCACAGATACTACTCTGAAATATAAGCATATTAACAAAAATCATCCAGGTGCACACACAAAAAAAAAAAAAAAAGCAAAAAAGGTTATTTTTGCAACACTCCTATCTTGAAAAACAAAGTTTTTTCAGGTTTCCAGAGGGGGCGAATACTCACACTGCTGAAGCTAAGGTGCTTACATAGGCAGCTACTATCCTGTGGCTCCTCAATGCTCAACAGAGAAAGAAAGGCTTCTCCAGGAACAAATTCGGAGCAGAGACCCAGTATGAGCATTTGTAGAAACAGTATCTTCTAGAAGTGAAGAGAACATAAAATAAGCACAAGAGAAACTATCTGACTGAGCCTTAGTGTTTCACACTGGAACACAGAGAAACAATAAAAATCCTCATTACATCATACTGTCTCTGAAGGCTGGCAGAGTTCAATGAATCAGAATTCTGATACGACTGGATTACTGCCTTCTCATATTCTTTGAGGAGCCTTGGTCTCAGCAGCTCTGAATGATGGCCACAGGAAATAGATTTCATGGATATTTTGATGAGAAGAGAAACAGAGGTCATATCCTCCCAACATAGAAACAATAATGTTTATCTAGTGTTTGGCTTCTGCGGTTATACAACTTAATTAACCTCATGGCAATACCAGCATGATCTGTGGTAGAATATAAGATGAGACTCCAGTTATCTCACTGATTTCAGTTTTACTGTGAAATTTCAAAGCAGTGATTTGGAAAGCTGAACAGAGTGCTATCACAGTCTATGAGACTTCTGAACGATCTAAAAACTTACTGTGAATTACCTTCAATACACGAACTACTGCTCAACTATATTATTATGCCAGTGCAAGTGATATCTTTTAGTGTTACCAACATATAGATCGGCACTGTGAAATGGAAATAACGTGGGCTTGTGTCATCCAGGACTCAAGGGTTTCAAGGACCCAAGGATTCATCGATGCCCGTCACCTAGGTAGCTAATAATCTTATTCACGGGCCTGTATTTGTTTAGAGAGCAGATATCTTCAAGATAAACGACTTGGGTCCTCGACTTCATTTTATGTAAATCATGAGATCGTAAGTATGAATTATGCATTTTGCAAGAGAGATGCTTTTATGACAGTTTGCACTATGAAGAGCAACGGTAACACAATTCACCTTGAGAACACCTGAAAGTGAGTCAGAGCATATGGCAAGTAATTTACTGTAAGTGGAAGACAGAATGGAGATATTCCTGTGGAATGAAGATCACATCTCCAGCCCTCTAGATTTCAGACCTTTCTCAAACAAAAGACTTTAAGATTTTCCGGCATTATTCAGAAGGTATAACACTTTCTAGACGAGTTACGCTATTCGAGAACTTGTAACAGTACCATTCTGTCTTACTCCCCGCCTTTTATGCTTAAAGGAAAAAAAAGTTAACTCTTTTAATTGGAGGAAACAAAAATATAAACTTTGACACGATTAGATTTTTTCAGTTAAGCCAGTTGATATGCTTTTGCTTAATCCTGGCCCAAAATACTTCTGCACCCGGCTAAAACAAACACTTAAGATTCAGCTGGGTTGCAGACCACGTAAGAATCCATAATCCTGGCTATAGCAATTAACATCTCCTGACATCGGTCACAGCCAGATTGGCTTCATGAAGGGAAAGTCTTGCCTATGGAAATTGATTTCCGTTTATGACGCGGTAACCGACCTAGTTGATCTAGGAAAGCCAGTAAATGTAATCCCTTTGGACTTCTGCAAAGCTTTTGATACGCTCACAGCATCACTCTGGACAAGATGTCCAGCTCACAGCTGGATAACCATGTTATGCAACTGGGCAAGCAACTGGCTCACAGACTGAGCACAAAGAGTTATAGTGAACGGGGTAACATCAGACTTTACGAACTACAAAAGCTACACCAAATTTTCACAAAGCAGGAATCTTCCAAACATTTTACTGGAAACCGGTGCAGTTTCTCCCTTGAGTAGGGACACCTCTTTCCCTGTTACTCCCAAGGGATTAAGTGTAGGAGTCTGCGTACATTGTCATTGCTTTGGTGGTAAATTACATTCCACTCCTAATCAATACTATTTCTTTTGCTAGCCTTAATATAGGAACCTTGATACAGTGTACTGTTTTATGTCACACTGTAATCTACTTGGAGTTCTTTAGTTTTATATGGTATAGTAAGTAATTCTGATTAAGATCTTTCATCTATTATCTCTTGTCTGCCTAATGTTCATTTTCATAAATAGATCTGATTTGCCATCATTACAACCCTGTAGAGTGATTCCTTCATTTTAAATGTGGTCAAGTTCAGAGGCTAAAGCAGGAGCCTGTCTGAAGTTTTCACTTGTCCCATGACAGCTAGCCAGTGAGCTCACATAAGCAATCTGCCTAATACCATGGGTTGGATACAGATAATACTGTGTTATGCCCTATTTCTTGTTTTAATTTTGTCCGTGGATTTGTAAGGCTGAACTTTTCTATGAGTGAAGTGATTGCAAACATTTGCCTTAACCTTTCGCCTGCCCTCCTGCCCCCCAGGTGTTCTTCAACGCTTGCTATGGAAGAGCGACTGATTACTAACATTTCTTAAAGGAAAGGGTAAAAAAAGGTAAATGCAACCACAGAAGTGCCATAGTGGCCTGGAACAATTTCGGAAGGGAAATGGAACGTAGGACACAAAATTTTTTGTACTTGTGAGGAGCCAATTCAGTTTTGTTATGCCTCAACAATGGGTGTCAGAGGCGCGTGGAAGAGGGGTGCACATGTGCCAGGTGCAGGAGGCACGAGAAGAAGCCGCGGCTCCGGGAGGCCTTGGCCTGGCACCGCCCGACACGGGGCAGGCGGCGGGAGACGCTGCGGAGCGGCTGCTCCCATCAGGGCAGGAAGGGCTCGCCACCCATGGACGGCACGGGAAGGCCGGACCGGACCGATGGATCCCCGTCAGCGGGCGGCTCCGAGAGGGGCCGGGGGCACAGAACCAACTGCGCAGCTGCTCCTGGGGGGTCGCCACTGTTTGCTGCTCTCGCTCCCTCCTCTTCCCTGGCCCCAGCCTGCCTGCCTGCCGGCTCTCCTGCCCTCGCTGGCTCGCCCTCGCACCTGTCCTGCCTTCCCGTGCCCCTGACCGCCGCCTTGTCGCTTCGCCCCGCGTCCTTGCCTGGGCTGCTGCTCCCAACCCTGCCACCCGATCCAGCCGCCACCCTGTGTCCAGGGTCCCGGTGCTCCCGTCCGAGCGCCCGCTCACCGCGTGTCCGGGGCCGTCGCCGCGGGAGCCGCGCCCGTGGATTAATTTGCAGTCCATGTCTGGTTATCTGTGACTGGATTTCAGTCAACAGGAGGAACAATTTCAGGAACAGAAAAACAAGTAAAGGACCTTAAACTAACTCTTCTTTGAGCAGCTAAACTAGGTGCCTCCCATGTCCCTCACAAACCCCAGTTTTCCTTCATGTTCCTGACATCTGTCATTGTAACAGCCCATATCCACCCAACATGCCCAGAGCCACACCAAGTTTACATAGATCTGTTTCAGACTAAGGCAGTTGACGTGCATTTGCTCAATTCTTGCCCAAAACACTCCTGCACGCAGCACCATCTATTCAAGTTTATTCCTAGACTCCTCAACGCAGGACTCTTGTTTCATTTTCTCCCAGAGATGCACGGAGCCGCTTCTAACAACACATACTGAAAATAAAGGTCCTAAGAGCAAAATTCTCCCTTCCTACTTCACAATGGGGACATAAACATGAGTTTCTACTCCATGTCAACACCAATTTTCATGCAACCTCTAAAACTTTAAAATTTTTAAGATCTTGCTTTAAATTGGCAAAAGATCCATTAGCTACTAGAGCACAGACAGAGATGGAATAATGGTATATGCCTCATTTCCTTAAGTAGGCAGGCAACAGATTAGGTGAAAGGATGCATTTTACAGGAAATGTTTATGTCACTCTGTGTGCCATCTAAAATTTTTGAATTTGTAACTTATCACCTAATGCACATTCATTTGAAAATGGCAGACAAAGGAAGAATGCAAATATAAAAAATACCCAAAAAATTTCTTGGGCATAGTGGTACACATCCCAACATTATGCAGCTAGTTGAAATAAATAAATAAAATCTGTAATATTTAGCTAGATAACAGCAATAAAATTACTAGTGATATGCTTTGCTGCCTTGACAGTAAATCAACATAAAAGATTTTAAAAAATGTTTCCTGTCATGTAAATGAGCTAAAATGCTGCTTCCTGAATAATAAATATTTGGACCGTGCTGTGTTACAGCGAGTCCCTATAAACAGAATATTCAGTTAACAATAGAGATAATGGAAAAGCTGACACCTCAAACACTTTTTTTATGTTGCATTGTTTTCTGAAAGACTAGAGTAAAACAATGTATGACACACTGCAGAGAAGTCCAAGGAAAGGACTCGGCATTTAAATTTCCCAAATAAATGACATTTTTGACATTTCCCTTTAGAAAGTTCATGATGTGCGGTAGTTTTTTGTTCTGCTTTTCACTAGGAAAAAATGATCAGAATAATGATAGTAATTGGTAAACAGATGAGTGAGAAATCCCAGAAGCAATACTCATATTAAAAGGCCACACTACATATTACTGAGGAATACTGCTCTATAACAATTTTGGTTGACTCATAGATGGTTTTTTTGCTCTGGGTTGTTTGGGGTTTTTTTTCTTCAAACAAAACTTTCCAGAAAGCGAGACAATACATTAAAGAAGGTCTCAACAGGTCCTATAATGCCTGGTAAGATCAGTAACTTCTGCTACAGACATCCACATAACTTCTCTAAGCAAAGCTTCCAGCAGCAGAGATCTCCACAACCCTCGCCAGGCATTAGGTGAGGTTACCTACCTCATTCACTTCTAAAAAAGTATTTTCCTAGTATCTAACCTGAATCTCTCTCAATGCAAATTAACTTGCCTCTTCTGCTGTCAGTAGGCCTTGTAACTGCTCTTTCTTCCCTCTGTTTTTCTTACCTTCTTGATTCTGCTGTTTATCCCATTTTTCTTTCAATTCAGTACCCCAAACATGATATATCACTTCTGCCAATATCCTATTATACATAACATAATGTAATGCTATTTTTAAATTATTTTTAAACAGCAGAACTGCGTGGGTTCATATTTAGTGTAGTATGCAATACAGTTACCATAAGCTTTTGTTCAGTTTTGCCTGAGCAAGAGTTCCTTCAAATTGTGATTGTGCAGCTAATTCGTCCAAAGGGCAGCACGCCGCAAAAGTCCTTACTAAATTTCACCCAACTTTTTATAGACTATTGCTCCAGCACGTTTATCCTAATTGTGTCCTCCAAATTTCTTGCTGCTTCCTCCTCATGACCACCTGCACAGTAAACAAGTATGCTGAGCAGACCCAAACTAAACCCTCCAGAAACACATTTGGTCCCCCATTCAATAGCAGATGCTTCACACAATTAGTCTGCAGAGTTTCCTAACTACTGCCTGGTTCAGTTTGCAGCTGTTTCATCTACCATGAATTTCTTTTTCTTGCTTAAAAGTGCAGCGTGCAAAAAAAAAAAAAAAAATGCCCAGGTGTTAAAGGCAAGATGCATCTCATCTTCAGCCTCTCTGACTCTAAAAGGCCTGCCACTTTTATAAAATTTAATTAGACTGGTTTGAAAAGAGTTGCTCTCAATCAAGATGCTCTGTATAGCATGGATTTTCCAAAGTATTTGTCAAAGATTGTAAGCTCCAGCACTTTACCTGAACTTAATTTAGGTAAATTGTCTGCAATTCTCTGATCCTCATCTTCCAGTCTCTTTTTTCCATCTTTCTGAAAATTCACCCTCTGTCAATGTTTTTTTGAACAGGAATATTTTACCCATTTCCCTAAATGGGATGACATTCATCAGGATCAGCCAATACAACAGCAATCTCTTTCTTCCCCTTTCTACACCTACATCATTGACAGCAATCATGCTAGCTACATGAGAAGATCACCATTAATTCCCTCTTCCACCTATAATGATTACCCATAGATTTCCACGCTCAAATTAAACGGCAGTCTGGACCTCAAAGCATGTACAACCTTGACAAACCAATGTCACTCCTGTTAATAAGGCAATATAAATATTCAAGCCTCTGAATCACTTCACCAGATCCTTTATAGCGTGTAACTGTGACAGTTCTTCCTCTTTATTTCTTGCATATCTTGTATGGCATTTAGAAATTTAAGATGGGCAGCAGACTGCTGCTTTTTTCTCTTCTCTCCCCCATTAGCCCAGCAATCATGAAGTAGATATCAATATGTCCCGATGTTAGCAAAAATAAATATTTTAACATCATTATGCCATTTTTTACAATACTACATTGACTTTCACATCAAGTTTCCAGAAGAGATAAAAGCCGCATTCCCACCCCAACAACCACTAACTCAAAGTGTCCTAACCAGCATCGTTCTGGCTCACCTACCAAACTAAATTTTAACAAGAACCCCAGAAACAAAAAGACCGACTGGACAATGCAAATGTGAATCTTGGCTATAACAGCAGTGTCTCCCCACCCAAGCAGGACCTGTCTGATAAACCAAAGCAGTTTATCACCTCCAAGAAAGGACACACACAAACTGTATCTGTGACACTTTCACCCTGTCTTTCCTCCCTGACATACAAGAACTCCACTTTTCTTTTAAGGCTCACAGGCAAACAAACTACATGTGGTGCACTCTCTCAAATGTAAGCAACTAGAAATACTTTTTCATTGAAATTGGAACAGATTAGCAGTAGTCACTTTGCAAAGAGTATTGAGACCTTCAAAACGGAAAACATAACTCTAAGGTAAATCTCTCTCAAGAATATATTCAATTGTATTTGAAGTCTTATGAAAGTATGTTGGAAAAACTAAACCATGAGTCTTCTATTCTTGCTGTCAGAAAAAAATAAAAAGAAAGAAAATTTGAGGGGTTTTTGTTGTTTGGGTTTTTTTTTAAACCTTGACACTTACAAGAAGCCAGATCCCAAGAAATCTTGCTCAAATAACTTTAATTCTGTTAAAAAAAAAAACAAAACAACACAGCCTTAGACTTTATCTCTGCTATCGACTTTTAGAAACATGTAGAGCTTACTGAGGCTGTAGTTAATTATGACTTCGTGAGGTTTTTTCTCTACAATACTTCACACACTACATTTGCAAAATAAATTACAGCAAATTCCCCAAGGTCAGAAACCAGTGTCTATACAGACAGTGACGAGCCTACAAGCAGCAAGAGATCTCACAAAAACCTTTTTTTAACAGAAAAAGAACATACAGACTTTACAAGTATCCATAAACCCCACACAAACTAGACGGAGTACACATATGGATGTGCACACACAGATCCCCATCTCATTTTCTTAGCAATGAACTAAATCATTGGGAATTCATAGCAAAGGTCATTGTTCTCTCCTGTAGGCTCTTGGGTCTCTTTGGTGCATGTCCAGGCTCATTCTTTTTTAAACCTGTACTAGATCGAGGTCCAGTTTAGAGAGTAGGAAAAAAAAGCCTCTGCAGTAATTGCAGTATCCAGTCCCAGGGTCTCACAAGCCCATTACTCTGCACATGGCCTAAGTTTACCTAACATCTTTATCTCAATTTCCAGAGGTGCTGTACTGAAAAAAAAAGGCTTCAGTGGAATTTGGAGCGGCAACTCTAAGCAGCAGTGTTAAAACAAGGATCTTCAAGAGCCATATTAAATTTGAATATCCAGTACTGGCAGGGTTTAGAAGATTTGTGAATTGATGGGCACAGGAAATTCTACAGAAAACTGAATTTCTTCTTGTTTTTCCCCTTCCTTTCTCTCCTTCCCCAGTAACAGATATTAAATCAAGTTTACATATAAAGATACTGCTTCTAACAGTTCTTTGGGAAGGGAGGAAGGGTTCCCCCTCGTTCTCATTAAAACTATAATATTGTAATTTAGAAAAAAGCCATGAGAGATTATATGATGGATAACAAATAAGGCAATGGCAATAACTTTTAGGAATTACTAATAGGCAAATTTTTCTTGCCTGCAAGAGCAGGGCATATGTGAATTTCTTGTTTGTTTGAAGCAGCGCTATCTCAGCCATATTCTTTTCCATGACTGACTGACCCAACAAGATGTACCTGCCATCTCAAACATGAGACCAGCCAAAACTTAGCCCCATAGGTGGGAAGCAACCTGAACTGATTCATTTGTTTACCAAGACGTGGAAAGCCATTGGATTGCCTCTAGCCCACCTGCAGTAATTAATTATGCAAACATGCCCTATATAAACCTCCAAGGGGATTCTAACACCCACGCCCCCACAGTCCATTCACAAATGCTGTTTTATGTTAACTCCACCAAATACACAAAACTTCATTGAAAGTGTTAATGGAAAATGCAATTGCTAATAAGAAACATTAGTTCACTGTTAATAGTCTCTTCCTTTCCCTGAACCTCAAAGCCAGGTAAAAGATGAGCACTTTGCAGATTTGTACCCTTCCAGATTTTTTCCTTTGTCACTGCCTTAGTATTGCTTCAATGTAACTCCTGTATTTGGGGTTTTGTTTGGTTGGTTTTTTATAAAAGATGTTTGGCAAAGTCCAATATCACTCACAATATACCAAAAGCATAAATATTAGAAATAAAAAATTAAATTATATGAAATACACTATAATATCAGCAAGGCTCTTTCTTCTTACTATGTAGAGCCTTTTATTAAAATCTAATACTAACACCAGATTAATGTGACAGCCATGAGTATACAAACTAAGTTACAAAGGAAATAAGCTTTTATTACTTTTCCAAAGATACAACTAGCTTAAAAGTAAGAGAGGGATGATGAAAATCGCTCAGAGGGGAAAAAAAAAAAAAAACACAAAAAAACCCAAACCAAAAACCAGAGTGTTTCTGGAAAAAAAAATATTCAAATTGTTAAGCAGTTAATTGGATTGCCAGGCTTACATTTAATACAACAATCCTCCTTACACAAAGTCTTTACTTAGGCAGTGTATTTCCCCATGTACAAGCCAAGTACAAGAGGATTTAAATAAAACTTTAACATTTGAGATGTTCCAGTTCTTATGATGGAGTTAAGCACTAGTACACAATACCAATACGGGCAATAACCAGGGCCAGTAACAAAAAATAGAACTGGATTAGTCAGATGCCAAAAACATGCGTAACAACACACCTCAAAATAGTTTTTGTCCTGCTGGAATTATCCAGCAAAGTGCTAAGACTTCAAATGCAACAGTTGCAGAGCTCCAGCTGGAATCATCCCTCTCAAAACTCATCAGACATCGGAGTGAGTCACTCTTTATCATTCACATTAACGACAGCAAGTTTTAGTGCCATTAGTGAAGTCGAACATTAAACTTTTTCTAAACCATTGAACAGATGTTCCAGCCTTTATGCTAGCATGACTTTTTTCCTAATTGCCTCTGTTACATCCTACCAGAAACCTGTTGTTCTGGCAACTCTGCACTTCATCTGAAACTTTTCTGATCTCCTTCCACCTCTGCAAACCCTTTTGCCAATTCCCTCGCAGAGGGCAGCAGCAAACACCTGTGCTGCCAACAGAGTGAGGTCTCACCAGAAGGTGAAGAGACAAGGCTACGAAAGTAACAGCAGCAGGAGAAGGAGGAACATTTTTCACAGGTGGGTCTGAGCACCAGGGAAGCACAGTGGTGGGATGGGATGGAGCACCGAGCAGAAAGGGGCCGGACACAACTCCAACTATCCTGTTTACCTTTAGTCAACAGAAATCCACTGTCATAGACTGAGAACAGATCTTCAGAATGAGCTGTAATTAAGCTTTTTTCCTCCTTTACCCCTCCTTGCCCTTAAAGGCCATTTACTGCATATCTTTCTGCCCCATTGGAATCCCATGAGGCTGAGAATGAAACCAACAGAGTTCTTTATTTTCAGAAGACGTGACTGCAAATGGCTTCCAGCTGAAATATTAGAAATCTTTTCAAGTAAAGTGACTTGATATGACTCATTTGCTAATGTCATAAGCCTGTGGCACAAAACATCTTTAAAAAGATAGTTTTGTCTAACTGCTTATTAAATAGAGTCAATTTTTATATTACTGTCTTTTTGTTTTCCTTCTACATCCCAAATAATCTAATTTTTCAACAATTAAGCAGTTTGCTTTAATATACTCCTGCTGATTTAAACAAGAAACAATAGAAGTAAAAGGGTATAATCTTTATTAGGTCAGTGATAGTTTCAGTAGGTTGCAGTAAATTAAAAATATCGTTATATGCAATTAAGCAACTTCATTAATATAATTGCCATTTTCCTCACTGTTTTGGCTTAGTATATGCCAGTAATTATATTGGGATATACACTCATTCATGCACCTACATATAATTTCCACCTACAGCCTCTACATTACTTGCAGGTAAGAATCAGTAACGTGCTTCTGAAAGCCAGTTAAGAAACCACACCTGAAAAATAACTTCACATCCTGGACAACAGTGTAAGAATCACCCTTCAGCTGTGTAAGCAAAACACATGGGAGCATGTATGTGCCATATTGGCTCATTACTTAATCATTCTCTTAATAAATCAGATCCTATTTGTTTTCCAGCTACAGAGCCTGGACAAGATTCAGATCCTGGACTGAAATCTGAGATGCCATGCCACAGTACAATGCTGCTCCAACACCAGATAGAATACTAGTCTGCTTTAAAACTTCATGTTTCCAACTTTGCAGAAGAAGGAGTTACGTTATGAAACTAGTAAAAAAAAAAAAAAAAAGTCCAAAAATGTTATGATTGCCTATCTTGCAGAAGGGAAGCAATTTTCAGCCAAGTAATTGGTACATTTTCTTAGTGCATTATGTTTCTCAAAACATGTTACTGTAGGTGGAGATTAGCATCCCTTTTCTTCAAGAGGAAAATTACTTGTCTTCTATAGTGACTGGAGCTGTCATTCCAAGAGCTGACAAATGTTAACAATCTCTGGAGGTGTTCTTTACAAACATCTCAAAAATAAATAAATATATTCAGATCAAGGATTCAATGACCAAAGAAAGGTTATAAATAGAAGGAAAATACCACTGTTTGAATATTCAAATGCATCACATATCCATCATTTCCAACATAAGGAAAACTATTTTAAAATAGCTAAATTGGCACGTTAACAACTAATATGGAACCTTGCCAGAGAAAGAACACAAATATTATTTATTAACAACAAAAAAAGTTTGCTCTAGCTCCCATTTTGCAGATAACATCGAAGAGGAACTGAAAATAGACAACAGTTCCATTCCAGCCATCCAATCTAGTAATCTGTGCGGACAAAGTAGCAAAACCCTTACATGTGGAATTAGAAAACTGCACAGATATTTTTCTTTAAGTCTTCTTGTTGTTCATCATATCCTCACTGCAGTTTCTTGAAACTGTTCCCAGTGCTTGCAACAACAAAACACGAAGCTGCATTGTGTTATCCCACATGCTGAAAGCAGGTCCACAAAGTCCAAACAAACCAATTTGCTCAAATCAATTTATTAAACCACAGTAACTACCACAACTTGTTTAAACTGTGATGCCAATGCCCCACGACACTATGTGTATAGCACACTTAAACATTTAAAATTTCAACAATAAAACTCATCTTGGTTTTAAAAATTTATAGCAGTACACTAATATTCACAACATGAAAGGACACCTAAACACTTTTCCTTCTTATTTGCAAGAAATTGTCGATCACAGAACAAGGTGCTTTACTGAGATGCTGACTGAGAAACTCTCTTACCCTTCCTGAAATACTTCAGAATAGCGGCTGCTCTTGGCCACATGACACGGCTCTTAGGGAAGGTCCTGTGCAGGGCCAGGAACTGGACTAGATGATCCTTGTGGGCCCCTCCCAACTCAGCTTATTCTGTGATTCTGTGGTTAAAATCAGAACTAAGTGGAAAAGATTTTGTTTTGCCAAGGTGAGACTTTTGGTAGGAGACAACTACCAACATAACAGAAAGCCTTAGCTGAAATTACAGCTGTACAGGATGTAGGACCATCTTCAGAGAACTACAACCTGAACAATAATCAAAATAATTGAAAAAAATTAGCAGTCAATACAGCTCACTAATGTAATATCCAAAAAAAGTAAGAAAAAAGGAACAGACTAGGAGATTCTCATTACACTTTCAAAACTTTTCATTTCTCAATCTTCTGATGTAAACCAAGGATTTAATTTTAATACAAAATTAGTGCCCTATCAGATGAATAGCAAAAATATAAATAAATCAGCCTTGCAACTAGTTTAGCCCAGGGCTATAAGTAACTCTTCTAAATGAACTATGAAGCACACCACAGAGTTCTCAATGCATTTAAAGAATCTCCTTCTTGCAAGAGATGGACCTTCTTCAGCCTGCTCAGAGTTAGATTTGAGCACGTTACCTTCAAGCACATGATCATCACATGATGGGCTCTGCCCAACACACAGCCCCACATAAATTTATAAAAAAACCTCTAAACAATGGGATTTATAAAGAGCGGATGAAAACTTTGCTGTGGGGAAGAGGGGATGGAAGACTTCAGACCTAATTATTTCAGTTTTACAAGAAGAATTAGTATCTCAAATGATAAAGAAGACAAAGTAATACAGACTGAGGGCATGCAAGCAGGCAATATTTTTTTAGGGTCAGACTATACCTGCTTTGCACAGTAAAACAAGAAATGACAGCTTCAAACCAAGAACTGCAAAACACCCCACTGGCCACAAGGCAGAGCTTCGTGTTCCCTTAGCCCTTCATCTTCTCCATTACGAGGTGTGACCTTCACCAGATGCAGTGCCTGATTTCAGCATTTTTTTTCAGTTACTGCGGAGACAGACCTGGACTACATCCCCTCATTCCACAGGTGGAAGGGACACAAGGCAGCCCACTATGGATGGGCTACACCTGCCCCAACTAATATTTCTCATGCATCCTCCCACACACAGCCAATCATCTACATCCTGCAAAGTTTGAGAAGCAGAGCTATTCAGCAGGATCAGATTTGTAGCAGAAAGGTAGACATCAAAATTTTCTTGTGCTGATTAGATGTAAAGGAGAACAACTTGGAACATTTAAGCCTCTGAAAGGCTTAAATGAAAGACTCATTGTTACCTACTTCGTTCGGTTTGTTACATGAAAGTTCATATAGTGGAGAAAGGAAGGAAGCTGTGATACCTTATCATTGAAGGGCCATTATTTTAAAAGCAAAAGTAATTCATGAAAAGAATAGTATGTATTGTAGAAAATAATTATGAATAAATACATTCTGCCAGTATACAGGTTATGAGCCTGAGAAAAATACTGTTTCTTCTGAAGACAGAATGTCATACCCATATAGTCAAACCTGTTTGATAATTTTTCCTTCAAGTAGGACTGGGATCATTCATTAGCTGACTGAAGCACCATAGTACGTACACTGACCTTGTGCAGTGTTTGTTATTAGTGACTCTTTTGATCCTACAACTTCTATGTTTGCAAATAGGAACAGGTTTTTTGTCATTAGCCATGGTAAAGTGCCAGTTTAACTTGCACTGGAACAAGGAAGATGTGGGAGTAAGCCAAAGTCAAAACTTTCTGATACTAAACAGCAGGTTGCCTGCTGTCTTCAGCATTAGCATTTAAGTTCACTGCAGCTCAACTCATTTTGTATCAGAGGAGATTTATATCAAGCTGTGGGAAGGCATGTCAGCTTCTGGTTCTGTCTTACAGAATTACCATCAAGAACACAGATTATAAGAAGCAAAAAATAAAAGTAAAGTTAGGGGAATATTTCATGTGCTACCAAAACTTGTAAAGGTTACTCTGGTGCTAGAAGTATTTTCTAAACATCTTGCTCTTTCAGATACTTCTTGAAAAGAAGGAATTTTTTTTCTAATTGAGGTGTATAGTGAATTGCAATTCTATATACATCCAAGCCAGTATCAAACTACATATTTTGCTTTGTCTTATTCTGAAGTAAAATTTACTGTTCATTTGTCCTTTTGCTGCCTCCTTATGCTGAGATCCCCAAAGGTGCAGTGCCAACTGCAAACATTCGCAAGGACATTTTGACCATAGTATTAGACTACTCAAATTGAGGAAAAAAGCACCTTGAGGGTGTAACCTGGGTAATTTACATCCTGAAAAATAAAATCACGTTTTCTATCTGGGATACAACTGAAACCCCAAGTTTGTTATTTCCTCTCAGAATATTACTTTATTAATAGTAGATTTTCTGATACACTGTTTCACAAGCAAAAGTATTTTCAATAGCATTGAAATATTTGACTATGCAAATACAGACACATAAGGAAAAAAATCTCAAATTTTCTCTTTGTTCAGACATTTAGCTGTGAACGTGCTTCTTCAAACACAGCATGACTACCTAAAATTTCACTGCATTAAGACAGAACTTCTTATAGGAAAATGTTTGACATCACCAAGTCGAAAAGAGCCCACATCCAAAGAATCCCTCCCTATTGTTCTGCTCCCTTCCATTGCTGTTACATCAGCCCAATACTGGTGACAAATTAACTCTACCCTGCAGCCAAGTGAATTTCTATTAACGACTTCTTATGGAGGAAAGTAAAAACAGGACAGTCAAGGGCTCTGCCCATCAGACAAAGCCAGCTGTCACTCTGCTTAACTTCTACAACAAATGTCCTCAGACCCACAGGAGAGAAGAGAAACACCATTTGGCATTTAAACTTGAGGTGCCAGGATTCATTAAAGCGGAAAACAAGCCTGGATTGATTACTACGATTTTAAAAGGTCATGAATTGCTAAGGTTTTTTTGTTTCTTTTAATGCATATTTAGTTGTTTTACAAGGCAATTGTTTTAAATTGTAAATTATAACCCTGTATAATGGGTACTGCCTTAATTAGATTTTAACTATATGCTAATCTGAAAGGGGGGGGGAGATTGTTTCATGCTTTCTCAAGGTCTGCTAATAAAGACTGCATATCCCACAAAAATACTAATTGAGCTCAATATAACTAACTTTTATAACTGAGTATATCCGTGTGGCTTAAGGTGCAGAGCTTCTACAAATGATGGCCTTTTTGAAACATTTACATTTCATTTGAAAGTACCATTTTTGCTTCCACGGCATGACCACTGATTTATACCAACCATTTTCCAAGCAGACATGGAGAGAAAAGCAGTGCAGAGAAGAACATAACTACAGTAAAATAAGTAGACCAACTCATAAAGGCTTCACCTGTGCTGTGTGGTTTCAAGATACAGCATTAAAATCAAAGTCTAGCTTGGTCTCAAAATCGAACCAAAGACCTTCTAGAATCAGCAGTATAAAAACTTTTTCACCTTCAACATTTCGCTCACACTTTGCCCATGGACTCACACAAACTCATAACTGTCTTTTTTTCTTTTACAGATTGTACTGATCATTTCATTTTTAATCCTAACAAATTTACCGCAGTGATGACCAAAGAAAAGATAGAAAGCTTATCAGTACAATCAGCAGTAAAATAGCTGCAGTGCTATTTTCACTCATGACCTCATCTTCGAAAAAAAAATCTTTTCCAAAAGCATTTCTCCTTAAAGAAAATAAACATTCTTCAGGCAGTAATGTCAAATTTAAGTAACTGGAAATAGAGAAGAAATAAGGCCAGCACATCTGATCTGTCCATCAGATTAGGAGATTAATAACATCCCAACCAGCCTCACCCTTGACCGTCGGATGTGGGGTGGCAGATCCCAACACCAGAGGAGCATTTAGTCAGAAGGGAGCAGAGGACAGCTGCACAGCTAATGGCATGTGTCACTCCAATACCCAGTCCCAGTGCAGCAATTAGCTGATGTACAGCCACCACTGAAAATTGCTCTAATTTGGTGGTTATCACCTATGTTGCTAATATCTTGGTAACAGGAAGAAACGTAAATATGTGCTTAAATATGCTGTCCACATCACACAAAAGTTGTGCGATGAAAGGCTGATCTTACTTTCTTTACATCAATACCTCCAAGAGAAAATTGGTATAGAGGCAGTTCTGTTGAACCTGACCTTCGCAGCTGCATCATTGTCTGCAACCACTGACCAAAAATTACAGCATACAGACTGTCCCACTCCTTCCGATATCTCAATTTGCCATGCACAGCCACCAGATTTCATCTTTGGAGTTTTGATTAATACAAGTCTTATCACATGGATTAAAATGCATTTAAGGGAAGTAGTTTAGACTTAACTGTTTCATAAAGGCTCTGTGTTACAGCATGGTTTACAACTGCTTTACAGGTAAAGCTGTCCCTACACAGCGCATACAGAGCCTATGAATAATCACTGGTACCTTCTCGTGTCTCTGAAACAGCTGAAGACCACAGATATAATAAGAAGCCAAAATAATACCCATACACTTTCCCCCATTATGCATCACTTCAGAAGTTCTCTTCTGGAACAAAGTGCATCTTAAGTTATTTCTAGGGGTTATATGTTCACGAGTCCAGAAAGGGATCCATCAAAATGCTCAAATAATCACAATGTGCTTTAAAATCTGAGCAAAGCTGCACAGGAATACCCAACAATGCAAGGAGATGTGGGAAGCAAATTAATTTCAATTTGCCAAAGATGCCCACCTGGAGCTGCTAGTCATTTCTGCATTTACACTGGAACTTCAAAGAGCACCACAGTGAAAATATAAGTTCCTCTTGAAGATGCACACCTAACATCCGTCTTAGAAAAATTTACTGTCTGACCTGAGCAGCATTTCAGACACTATACCTATGACTTCTGTTATGGCTTTTGTTTTGTTGATTGGAGGGGTTTTGTTGGTTTTAGTCTGAAAGGCACTTTACCCTTACTAAAGCAAATCACTCCTTTCCATAGTGCACTGTCAACGACAGTCCTGCATACTAAAATGGTACTAAATCTTCACAATGAGATTTTCTGTTGGTGCCCAGAAACACGTCTGCAAGAAAGGGTTTATTCAGATCTAGGTTTTTACACTAAAATAATAACGTTCATATTCCCTCTCCCTCACAGTTGCTGCTGATTACAGGCTCAAAATGAAACATTAGCAGAGGCTGGTTCAGAAATACAGACCTTAAATATTACCCTTTTATTTAACTGTTTACCTTCTGATCTGACTCTTGGCATCTGCGGTTTATAAGCAACAAACCTTTCCAAAAGATTTCATATTTTAATTACAGATACAGGCAGAAACAGTTCAACAGAACATGGGAAAAAAGACCTTCGCACTCATCATGAGGCTGGCAGTCTCTGAAACCCTGCCTCCCTACTTCACCCAGCACTAGGCAGAGTGCTGTTGGATGGGAATTTACCATGTCCTCTGGTGATAAGAACTAGAATTTCCCAAGGTTAGACGCACACTTGTGCCCGAAGTCACCCCGTGCAACACTGCCGCGCTTTCTGCAGGCGGCTGCGTGCCTGTGGAGCACTTCGGTGTGCAGGACAGACTAATTTCTGAAGCTCTTACCTAGCAATGAAGCGAGCATATACTCAGCTTGTGGGAATGAAAGGACCCTAGAGTTTAAGTGCACCATCCACACACATGTTGGAAAAAGGCATTTGTTTAATGCATATGCTTGTCTTTAAAGATGACCTCTGGGCACCAGTGTTATATTAACAGTGACCACCTTCAGTCAGGATGAAAGAGTGAACAGGACTGATAAACAATGAGCAGTTTCTTTCTGATTAACAAAAGTGTTCATGTTGGAAGGGAGCTCTGGAAGACATCTGGTCCAACCCCCTACTCAGAGCAGGGCCAGCTACAGCAGGTTGCTCAGTGCTGCACCCAATCAGGTTTTGAATGTCTCCAAGGACGGAGACGTCACAAACTCTCTGGGCAGCCTGGTCCAGTACTCAGCCACCCTAAAAAGAATAAATCTTTACTGCATTCAAACAGATTTTCCCATATTTCAGTTAGTGCCCATTGCTTGTCATCCTGTCACTGGGCACACTGAGAAGAGCCTGGCTTCGTCTTCTTTACTCACCTCCCCATCAGGCCATTACACATACATGGATGAGGTCCTCCTGAGCTTCCCTTCTCCAGGCTGAACACTCTCAGCTCTCTCAGCCTCACATTGTATGTCAGATGCCCCAAGACCTTTGATCCTCTCCATGATGCTTTGCTGGACACACGCCACTCTCTTGTAGTGAGAGAGACTGCAGTAGACACAACCCTCCTGCTGTGTCTCACCAGGGCTGAGCAGAGGGGAGCAGCATAAGTGAGCATGTAATTTTAACTAGATTCAGTGTTGCACACACCCTTCCCACACAGCTGAGAAGGAATAACCAGTCTAAAAGAGAGAGCAATCCTTTCTCATACTTCTGAACTGCAGAATTTATACTTCAAAATGTTGTCCATTTATTAAGTTCACACTGCTGTGAAAGTAAAACCACTTTCATCCTGAGATGTAAATCTGAACTAGCAAAATCGTTGGGCTTGTTACATAACCTATAAAGTAAAGTACAATCACAATTGTCCTTTCACTTGCCCAAGCTTATCATGCTGATGCCAAAAGCAGTACACTTGGAAAAGTATATTTCTACAGTATTGGGGAATTACAAAAGGAAATAAAATTATAATTCGTATAAAACTATTATGACCTCCAGCCTTCAGAACTGCCAATACAATAGCATCAAATTTACCCTTAGAGACTTTTACTAATAGCTAATAATAATAGTAGCTAATGAGAAATCTACAGGGCTCCATTTTTATATTGTATGTATATAAATTACACACATATCCATACACATGTTTCTAAAAAAAGACTCAGTTCATCTTAGATCCAATTCTGAGTAAGCACAGGAGCAAATATAGCTTAAGTTTGAAACTCCTCCTGGGGTGATTCATTTGTTTTTGCCATGTGTCTGGTGCAATGGGATCTATACATTAGGACAACGAGACAGCCTTCCTCTGCGTGGGCAGAACCTAGCGTGCTGTCAAGGCTACTGAAACATGAGCAGAAACAAAAAGACTAAAACCAGCTTTTGAATGCGAGATATTTTACATGTAACTTAGAATACAGACTTCCTGCCCTTTTTTTTGGAAGCTGAACTCCACCTTACCAGATCACACAGTTCAATTCTTTGTACCACAAATTTATGTAAGACCCTGCATTACAAAAATAACTGAGGTAAAGGGCATTGTTAAAAGAGCACCAGGGTAGTTATTAGAACAAACCCACTTGCACCTTCACATGAATACAGGTTCAGTCTGGCTTTTTAAAAAAATCTGGACTTCCAACTCCATACAACTTTTTAATTCCTAATGCTCAATATTTTTAAACAGGACTGAAAAAAAAAAAAAAAAAACAAAGGCAAAACACAACCAGTTTTTATACTACAAGGAAAAACCCTTTTAAAGCAATGTGGTCCCATTTTGTGATTCAAAATAGATACTTTCAGGACTGTATATAACACCATACGAAGGGATGCCTAGAATATCCCCGACAAGAAATGCTGGAGTGACGTGCATTATCCTACCCAGGAGACAACCTGCTAAATACTCATCTGGTTAACATCAAGTAGTTGGCCTTTTTGAGATTATAACCTTTTCATTGTCATCTGTGACTATACACCTGTCTGCATAGATAGATATCTCTCAGCAAAGGTTTACAGCTATAGCAGTAGGCAAGTGCAAGCTCACTCTGTCCATGCATTGGGAAGACATTTCTTAGTGGGATACGATCAGTTTGCACACAGCATCTTACATCATACATACTCCAACCTCATACCCATTCTGGCTTATTTCTGGCTCCAGTTGTGCACCAGGCACCTCAGTGCCACAAAACTGGTTTGGTACCTCTTCTCCCGTTTTAGGTATTTTACTCACATTTTTGCTTTCTTTAGATTTTTCCAGAAATAGTTATGAAATACTAGTTAGTCAAAAATCCCATTTTTCTAGCAGTTATTCACGAAGTTGGAGTTGAAATTAAAAAATGCCCATACGAGCCTTCTTTACAAGCTCTTAAAATCCCCGTGTTAAGTTCTTCAGGTTCAGTAGAAGGTTGTCATTATAAAGCAAGCAGGAGAAATTATTTCAAGTTAAGGTAAAACTCTCCCAATGAAGTTCAGCCCAAGCAGAAGGTATTTTCAGCTCCAATCCTAACAGCTTTTCATCCACCTGCCCTACTTCCCCCAATCCCCTACCACCAGTTTCTGGTACTCAGGTCCATGCATCTGTAAGGAACTGATAGTTCAGTTCAGTGACAAACAAGAAGTGTTTTGAAAAGTGATTAATTCCTCAACAGTTATTAAGTACTCCAAAGCAGTTACTCAACAGACAATAGACTCTCACTGGAATAACACTATTTTTGATATACACACTGCTGATATTCTTCTTAGCGTTATAGGATCTTTGGGTGCGAATTTGAATTTGACTTCTCCCTGCTTTACAGAAAGAACACAAATGATGTCAAATCTCTTTTTGTTCAAGTATAAAACTTGCTGCTAGAGACTGGCTAGAACAGTGAAGTTTGAAGGCACAGCCTTATTAAATATTAATATTCTGCTGGATTTTTATATTCCATTTCAATATATTTGTGGCCAATAACCATCCATTTTCCCTCACTTGCAGAAGCCGAGCAGGTGTGCAGGTAGCTGGTTACCAAGACAACATACTGGCAAGGGATTAGAGCAGACACTTGTATGTGTATAACTCTGAATAATGCAAACACTGTTAAGTGATACATTTTTCATTATTCGAATATCACATGATGTTTTATGCCATTTAATATTTTTTTGCCTGTTGAACATGCTCCTGTTAAGAACCCAATTCAAACCTCACAAGCAAATGTAATTATAGTTTCATTATAACAATGAAAATACCACTTTACGCATTTCTTCCATGAGCTCAATAAGCAGTTATACAAACATCTGTTCCATTTCCTACATCTCACATTTAGAAGAACTAAGCACCAAGACACAGACATTTATAAAAACAAAAGTAAGATGAAGAAATTAATCAGAACTTTATCAGATAAATAAGCACTTCACCAAGAAGGCTGGGTACTTTGACAAGGCATGTCTTTGCAGTAATTCTTGCCTCATTGCTCTAGAGACAGATACCAGTCCTTTAGTAATGGCTTAAATTTTGTTTTGTTAAACTGTGGAAAGCACTGCAGAACATTATAAAGTGTTATAGCAACAAACCACGGATTACAGTGTTAAGCAACAACCTTTAATAAAAGAAATGAGCACAGGTAAATAGAAACCCCATTTTAAAACGTCTTTCTGTTCTTAGACAGACACAATTTGAAATGCACCTATTCAAAACAAAAGCTTCACAGAGATTTGAATATATACCACCACATCCTAATTTTAATGCTTCATTTTTATTTTACACATACTGCCAGAGGACAGAAAACCTATGCCTTTCTCCATACTTCTCATAGTAATAGCACATTTCAGCTGCACCAAAATATGTCGAGAAAAGCACAAAATAATGAGAAATGGCTCTTTTTCGATCCACTACATACAAGATCAAACAGCTGCATTTTATAATTCAGCAAACCTCAATCCCCACTTTACCCATGACAATCGTCCATAATATGAGAGGGAGAAATGCTGAAGTTTCCTCATGTAGATGGAAAATGTTAAGTGCTACTGTCACTCTGTTTTCAGCAACATGAAGGAGAAAGAGATACAAGTACATGGTCCTTCCAAGAGGTATTTCTAGGACTGAAAGTCGGAGCAAAAGGTTCAAGTGCCCCTGCTTTAAATTCGTAGACTTTAAAATGAGGAGGATAAAACCTGATGTATTTTAATGGATACGCGTGGGGTTTTCAAAGGCAAAGAAGAATAGAAAAGACAAGTTCACGTGCTTTCCATCCTCCTTCTACCCTGTAACTACTTCCTGCTATGAGCAAACTGCCTACCCTTGCCCAAAAGTGTAGCAACACTTATTCTGCCTCAACAAACACTTTCAGGTATGTTTCAAAATCAGATCTCCACAAAATACTTAAATTTACTTGGGGTTTATGTCATTTCAAACTTTTCACTGAGCTCAGAAGACATAGAGGCACCTGGTGGATATTATAAGCACTTCTAGTAGTTGAAACTATCCTCCTTTGAAATACCTAGTGGCTAGATAATTCACTTGTCCTGGTGCCTCTGAAAGTCCTGCTAAAAACAAAGATGCTTTTGAAAAACCTGCACGCCCAGGATCTAAGGGTAGGAGGGAATTAAGGGTAGAACCTCAAGAGCTGAGTACTTAAAAACAGGCTTAGGCTGCTGTAGTCTGTGGAGGTGAAGAAAGTGTTTATGTATTTCTCAGTACTGTGGCTTTAGGGCTTTCAATATCACAAAGTCAACAATAATTAGACTCCCTGAGCTTTGACATGCCTGAACTTGGAAAACCTTACTCTAGATCTTCACAGATGAAAGATGCAAACCCTGGAAACACTTCACCACAGGTGACTGATCGCTGGAGAAATCCCATTCAGTTCAATGAAGCAACTTGCATGGCCAAAATGATGCTTTTAATTAACTATTTCCGGGATTCGCATTTTTAATTTTGCTGCAGACTGCTCAGAAAAGATGAGAGACTCAACCTGTCAACTGCTTAATTAGACTGGGTTTCAATTCTCAGACTAGCTTCCTCCAAAGAAACCGCCATCTGTTTCATGTTGCAAACTCCCCTGAATGTCCCACACGGCTTGATGCTGAATTCTAGAGAAATACTTCTTAAAATCAAAGATCAAACCATGCAAAGAGACTCTTGTAGGGTTAATGCCTCCATGAGCTCACTGAAGTCAGTGAGACTTTACAATGGAAGTAATTTTTTTCACCCCAAAGCCCTTCCCTGCCTGGCCACTGGACTAACTACCCAGTAAGGAGGGAAAATAAGACATAATACAGATAATTAGAATTGCAGATAAAATAAAATGTATTGAAATTAAAAATGCTACAAGTCTATTTCATGGTGTAATTTTTAAAGAATCAACTAGTTCTCTGCTGCTATTGCTTTTCACAGAATATTTGTGCCTAACATGCAAAACAGTGGTATAATACACAGCCAGAGTTTCTTGTCATTAGAAGGCAGACCAGTATGTACCTCTTGACCCACCACAAGCACAAAGTGCTGGAGAAACCTCAGCAAACAGCCAAATGCCCACCTAGCTGCTTGCTCACTCCTCTTCAGCAGGAAAGGGGGAGAAAATAGGATGACAATGCTTGTGGGTGGAGATAAAGGCAGAGATATTGCTTACCAATTACCTTCACAGGCAAGACAGGTTTGACAGATGAAAACTCCTTCAATTTATTGTCAAGAGAAACACAGACAAACATTAAAGCAACATCCTTCCTCCTTTCCCTTCCAGACTCAATTTCACTCCTCACACTCCTCCACCCCCTGAGCAGCACAGGGGAAACAGGGGCATTACAGTCAGCACACAGTGGCTCCTCTCTGCTACCCCCTTCCCTCTCGCACTTCTCCCTTGCTCCAGCAGGGCCTCTTCCCAAAGGCTGCTGTTCTCAAGGAAAAAATTTGTCTGCAGTGTGGGCTCCTCCTCAGGCTACAGTAACTGCCAAGGTACCACGAAGCATCTTTTCCTCCCCCTCCTCCTCCTTCTTCTCTGACCTCTGTTTCCCTCTACTCTTTGTCTACTCTATACTTTTCCCCCTCCTCCTTTTCTTGTCCAGCATTTTTTTCCCCCTTTTTGAATAGTTTTTTTACAGAGGTGCAACACTCATGGCTGATGGGCTCTACTGTGTCCTGTGTTGGGTCCACTGGAGCTGGCCATGTCCAGCTTGGGGCAGCCTCTGGGCCTTCTCGCAGAGGCCACCGCTGCAGCTCCCCACCCTCAAAACTCTCCAGGGACGCCCAGTGCAATGACAAACACCTAGAAATTCTTGGAAAGAGATAAAGATTGAACAGTATATCAAAGTCTCAAATCTCAGCCAGAAATCAAACACCGTGGTATCACCCACAAGGAATTACAGGCTAGAGAGGGGCAAGAGAGGAAAACGACCCTTGTGATACAACATAAAGTTCTGGGGATGTTAAGGAACAGCAGGAGAGAATTACCTCTCTTGAAACAGGACCATAAAGGAAGTCACTTCATTTTAGCTCTTAGGGATGGGGGAGATAGTTTACTGAACTTAAAACCTGGTCATCCTCACAATATAACCACGATTTGTCAGTAGCAAATGCGTTTATAGCAGTAGCACTGCAAAAGGCCAAGCAGTGCTGACCTCGGTAGCAGCACGGAACTGTTCGTGCTGGAGCGATCACAGGCCCACGAATAAATTACCCACTCTGCTCCAGCCCCTTCAGAGCCATTGCTTTATGAGATTTTGTGATTCTTAACCTTTATTTTATTGTGCTCGTATCGTGATCAATTATATAGGTTTTAGGTTGGTGCATTTGCCAAAGTGTTTCTTATTTCACTTACCTCTGCTGTTGTCAAACTTTGGTCTTGAAGATTTCTTCATTAAACAGCATACGTTTGTATCAATATCCACTACATTTGCCTACAGCATTTCCCTTGCTGAAGGGGGCTCTCTTACACGCCTTCAAAGAGGGGCTTTCAAGGATGTAACATAAACATGACTCCGTTCAATTTAATTACAACGGAAAGAGATATTCCCCGTGGTCTCTGGCAATCCAAACATTACAGAGCAGAGACTTCAACTAAGAGCTAATCTGATTTAAAAAAACTTGTTGGCAAACAGTTTTCGTTTAAGCTTCCACAGGACTCCAGTATGTTTTATTTTATTTTCTTGAGGTTATGTATGTTATCTATTTAAGAATCCAGTTCCTCATTTTTAATAATAAACCTAAAGCATTTAAACTAATAGCTTTAAAACATTCAATGTCATCAACAGCCACCCTATTAGTCATTATCACACACACATAGCTGCTTCTACAAACTGCGATGGCCTCCAGTAAACAAACTGGAAGAGAAATTAAATTTTCACACTAATATAAATACAACTCAGCAACTTCTCTTTCATAAATGATACTGTTTATATATCAAAGTGATATTTTTCAGGCAAAAGAAATTATAATATCCAATAGTACCTTCTCTCCCAAGGTTTTGGGTGGATTTTTCTGTTTTGTTTTTTTAAATCAAAGCACTGCTGTAATTTGATCTTCTAATTTATTACCATAGCCCGAAACTTCTGAATTGCAAAGCACTAAGTTCTGCATCGTGCTGTTGATTCTTCTTTAATGAAAGAGAGCAAACATTACTGTTCATCCTCTCCAGCCTTTCAAATACCTTTTACATAATCAACCTCACAGTTCTATTGATTCCTGTAGAGTTAAACTGCAGGATTTCTGATAAAGGTTTTTTATCAAATCCAGTGCCACTCCAGAAACTGAGCATTAGCAGTGTTTACAAAACTGCTGCACCATTTCCTCTTACTAACAGGGGAAAAAAAATAAGCCAACTATAAAGACTGTAAAATCTAGTTGTCTTCCATGCTTTCAGTGTCTGAAATTGGAAGAATTGCAGTTGCTTCAAATCTCTTCCTTCACAGCAAGAGACAGTTACAGGCACCTATAAAGGTAATATTTTCAACTGAGCTCTTACAGGGATTGCTTTTCCTGGACATCCATTTCTGTCAATGGATACACGAGGATGATGAGTGCTACAGCACTCACAGTGACAATTTCTCATCATGTTTCCCTAACATGTCTGGCCTAATCATCCAGAGGGACAGCTAATTTATTTTACAGTTTTGGCTAAGAAGAGTGGCTAAAATTTAGTCCACTTGAAACTGAGGCAGCATGGACATAAGAAAACAAATGTAAAAACTTAGTAAGGATGTCAGCTCATGCCTAAAGGAGTAGGGTATGACTCCAGTGTGCATACACCCTGAGACTGTGTTTTGATACTCAAATGGAAAACAAGCAACTGCATCCTTTCTGCATCCACAATCATCTACCCTTCATGCTCACATTCAGCACAGATTTAAAACTTCCCAACACCCTACAAAACCCTCCAGTTGTAGAGCAGAACAATGGAAGACACAAATCTGGTGAGGAACAAAATGAGTCGGGGATCAGGGGCACTGTCACATGGGCATGGAGGACCTGCAATAGCAGGGAGTTAGTTAGATTTGCTTTCTGTGATGATTCTGAATATAGAAAGACATCTAGGATTACATCTATGGTGAAAAAAAAGGCAAAATCTTATTTAGTCCTGCTGGCTCCCAGTAAGCAAGCAGCAGAATGCTTGAAGCCTAGCTAGAACTTTTATAATATCATCATGGTGCAGACACACAGAATAAAACATTTATTCCTTTCCCAAATACCAAGTAAACAGATAGCTAAAAACATGTAGCTTAAAGCTCTGGCTACAGGCTCCCCCCTACCTGCCAGAACACCCTGAATGTCATCTCAAAAAAACGCCGTCATACAAGCACATGCACCAGCCTTGGTAAGGGGAAGCAGCCACCCACTGCAGTTCCAGCTAATCCAACCTACCTTTGTGCTACGGTGTCTGCAGCTTGCCCTGGCAGCTCCGCTTTCCCCAGCTGCTTACTTTGGGAATTAATTTTAAAAAAACTTGAGATTACTGTACCAGGCCACCAAACTACCAAACCTTGATGGAAAAAAGCTGTGGCTTTCTGAGCAAAACCACAAGGCACATGGAGTCAGCTCAGGCTCACAGCCACTTGTCTCCTGCCCTGATTTAGTCCTAACAGGTTGGTTCTGATGCCTACAAAGACACCAATGGATCTGCACTGAGTACTTTAGCACTCTAATTCTGCGAAGTTTGGCTAATTTGGCATTAGCATAGAATGAAAATCTGGATTCATTTCAAGTCTAGTGCTCCAACCTGATAAACACCCTAGAAAGCCAAGCAGCTCTTTGTGGAGCCAGCCTGGCCCTCTCAGGACCCTCATGGTCAGGCAATGTCCAGAAGCAGCAGTACTACTGAGATGACTCCAGAACAGCTTATTTCAGTCTGAATCTCACAGTACTGGTGCTACCAAAACCCTGCCAGAACTGAGCAGGTTCTTCATAAGGCCAGCTCTGCTTATTGTCGTCTGATCACACTCTGACAGCTGGAACTCGACTGCATCTCCACACCAGGACAACAGATGTGGACACCTTCCTCCACCCCTCAGCACTATCTCCTCAGGTCACAAACTGCTTCAGCTTCCAGAGTGCTACAGTTTGTCAGGTGGATGGTTCACAGTGAGTGCATCTTACACATGGCAGCGGACACGGATCTCTGAGTAAAGCTAGCAATGGCAACATACCACTTATCATTTTATCTGGGCCCTTTCAAGCAAGGTGCCCTTACCTAATTTCTGTGCTTCCACAGAAGCACTAGAAGAAAACTAAAAATACCTCCCTGCTGCTTTGCAGTTTCAGTTTGTTTTCAGAAGATAACAAAGAGTCTATGAATTGTCCACACAGAATTAGACTGGTGCAGTTTAGATTAATTCAAAACTCACTGTATAGTTACGTCCTTGGCATGGAGCAATTAGAGCTGGCTAAAATTTTTCAAAACCCATGATGCTTCTGCACCTACTCCAAGACTGGGTCACTCTTTATTGTGTGAACTATCTTCAGACAGAAAAAGCTGACACTGAAAGTCTGCCAGGCTCCTAATTGCTAGACTTCTTAAAAAAAACCAGAAAGACAGATCAATGCGTTTAAATTCTTCCCCAAAAAAACACTGTAAAACTCTGGGGTTTATTTTGTGATCTGCACCGCTGGCAATGGAATTGCTCTGGAATATTTCAGAAATATTGAGCCTCTTCTTCAGTATACGACAGAAAGCCCAATACTAAAAAGTATCTAGCTTCAGATTAATTAGATGCTCTACCTGCAGTCCATAGTACTTTTTACAGACATACGTGCTATCATTATCTTCTCTTTGTTATTTGAAAGACAACCCACATCATCCTTCTGCTCTCCCACAATCATTTTCTTTACTTCCACAAAGTCACTAAAAAAGCAGAGACCCTTCATGACATGTGTGCAGTGATGTCGAATTTCTTGAAGGAAGCAGTGACAGAGTTATTATACCAGCTTTTACCCCAAGGGAAGAAAGTCTGGTAAGAGGAGTGTCCAGCACAAGATAACTTCAAGGAGAAACAGTAAAGAGAGATCTTACACATGGAAAAGGGTAACTGCTGAATGTGTTCTGCTGTCCTAAAACTCACAAGCACGTGTGTCCTCAGAGTTCACGAGACAGATAACATCAGCGTTGCTGAAGATGAACCAGACAGACTGCAAAGAGAATACAGATAATGAGACAGTCCTTCAGCCACATTTTAATTACAAAAAGAAGCAAACAAAAAAATCGCCAAAAAACCAAAACCAAAAACCCACAACAACAAAGAAATGACCACATTAAGCACATGAAAGAAGCATGAAATTCTTCACTGGAGTAGGGTAGACTTCATGTGAAATGTACACATAGCTCCCAAAAGAAATTACTATCGCCACTCATTTTCAAAAAAACCCAAACTGATGCTGAACAGTGGAGCAGACACATGACAGCTAATAAGAATGAGTTCTCAGGGACAGAAATTACTGAGATAGAAGCAAAATCCAAAGAGCTTATTGCTGTCAAGTCTGGGTGGCAGAACAATCTTAATCACAGAGCACCGAAAGAACTGGTACATGAAATTTTAAGTCTGATAGCACAGATATTAAATAAATCCATCAAATGAGGTAGTACCACATGACTGAAGAAAGCCAAATATGGTGCCTATACTTGGGAGGAAAGAGGGAAAAAAGTCATTTTGGTAGCACAGACACATCAGTCATCTACAGATAGCACACAAATCTTGACAAAAGCATGGAAAACAAAAGCAGATCAAATGCATTACAGAAGACTGATCATGGCACACTAGTCCAAAATGTCTCTTTTCTATTTTATTCCCACAAAAAATGTGAATGTAATCTGTTTGGATTTTAATAAATCATTTGGCAAACTACTGCATAGGCTAAACTGGAAAAAGTGGGAATAGTCAGCAAAAGTATAAGATGTATAAATCAGATAAACTACTTAAAGGATCAACAAGAGCAAGGGGAAATTACCAGGCAGAAAGCTCATTATTAAGGAAGTTCCTTCGAAGTGGTCTTTAAGGACAGAGTTGAGCAACAGAAGGGAAGAAAAGCATAACAATGAACCCAAGACAAGGTTTAGCAGTGCAAGATGCAGTGCCTGTAGGAACTGTGAGTGCAGGAGGATTCCAAACTATGTGCGGTTCCATCATGAGACCAGGAAAGTGCAGCCAAGGGAACTGACGTTGCTTGCAGAACTGTTTTGGAGAAGGGCCCTGACGTTGGCCAGAGGCTTGAGGTGAATCACACTATTCTGAGCCTTCTAAAGAAGACCACAAGTTTTCTGCAGCAGACTTAGGTTCAATCTCCAGAAATCTAGGTTCTATAAAAAAATCCCAAAAACTAGAATACTCAGATAGAATCTGGTCTGGTACTGACCTTCACACTGCAGCGACTGTGTTGCTAACAGTCTGTCAATGAGGAAGCTCAAAGGTGTGTCAGGTGTGTCTACAGAGGCACACTTGCAGGAACAGCTCTACTGTAAACATGCTGATAAGGTAAAAGCCATGCCTTTGCATGTAAAAAACACTGATTTGTCTAAGCCAAAATGGAAAACAAAAAACAGTCCTTCAAACCAGAGGACAATGAGGAATGCATGGCCATTTGCTAATACGGGAACAAATAAGTTTAAATTCAAAATGACAGGGATTTGACTGCTAAAGGGTTTGAGTTCTAGAGCAGCTTTTCAGTAAAAGGAACCATGGGGCATTGTTTGACTGATGTGAGGATGAAGCCAAGCTGTTTCTGAGGAGAAGCTTCACCTGCAGAGGACTGTATGTTGCACCTGACAGTGTCGGCAGACATTGAACCTGGTGATGGAGCAGCACTGCCCACCAACTTCAACACCAAACCAAGCCACACCTGACCAAGCCATCCCACTCTTCTTTCTCCTCTGCTTGAGTGTGTCACTTACCTGCTGTGTCTTTCTCCATTCAGATGGCAAGCCCTCCAGGACTGTGACTGTGACTTACTAGGTGTACATATGGTTCCTGACAGGAGCCCCAGTGAAGCCTCAAGGCTTTACCAGACACGGTCAGAAATGATGCAGCCGTGGATGAAGCAGTGAGGCTTAGCAGGTGGGCAGGATCCATGAGGACAGCCTGTGAAACTGATGTCTAACACAGCAGTGCAGGGGGAATTTGAAGCTGTTAGATCTGTTGAGCTGTTAGATCACACAATTTGTATTTGCTGCCTCCTGTATGGAACTGGTAAAATTCATACTACAAACTCAATCACATAAAATATTAATCAAAGAATTAATATTTGAAGACATAAGAAAAAAAACCTCAAGACAATTCCTATTTTGAATAACTTTCATCCTATTTAAATCATGTCTCAGGTTTACGTCTACTAATAACAACATGTTTTCCCAAAACAATGCAAGAATGGAGTAAATATATATAAAATCAAAGCTCAAATAAGGTACACATGAACATTTTACAAGACAAAAAGTGTAAATACTGTCTCAATCTCAGTGCCAACAACTAATCTCTGCATGACAAACTCAAAAGTGCCAATGTGGTGGCAGTGCTTGTGTTATGCAGACCAGCAGAAATCCATGTGCAAAACCTGACACCCAAGCCCTGCTGAAAAGGCTGACTTTAGGCTCTCACAGGGATCCTTTTCTCATGCTCGTGGAGCTCTTTATAGAAACCAGGGAAGGATAAGAGTTGAGGACCCGAAAAGAGTTTCAGAGACATCTCTGAGCAACCACAGCATCTTCCAGTAGAACTCCTATCTTCCAAGGCAACTTCCCTCCCTTTCCCACCCTGAGTCACCAGGGCCCATGTCCAAATCCCTCCTGCCACCCTCCTTCCCCCTCTTTTTACCTCCTGACACAGCATGGCTCGTACTTCATCTGCATTTAAATAACCTGCTGGTCACTAGGTACTTTGGAAACAGAAGCTCCTTTTCTGTTTCAGGATGCAGTTTAACCTCAGCCTGCAGCAACAAGGAACTGCTTAGGGAGGTCTGTTCAAACACACAATAACCCTGGGCTGCAGCATTCTTGCTGGCTCAGCGAGGATGGGACATCCGCTGCTTAATTGCACAGAGATGACAGGTAAGCTTTCAGAGTTTTATTACTGACACATATTTTTCAGAGACTTCTAAACTTGGCAAGAATTAAATAAAAGCAGCAGAGCATTTTCCTCTAAAAATGCCGACTTCTGCCAAACCTACCCTGCAAAGCCCATGACAGAAGGGGCTTCTGCAAGTGACAAAACAATACATGTTTTCCCACACGTTCATTTTTAAAAATAACCCCAAACATTTTGATGAGACATCAAATAAAAAGGCAGATGGCATGAAAAATTTCAATACTAATATTTAAGAGTTTTCTACAGCTTACCGGGAGGGAGCTCACAGGCCTGACAGAAAAAGAGTATTCCCATTGTACAGTTCAATAAGCCAAATGGTTTTGATGCCCTGAGTCCCATATCAAACTCACTCCAAAAAACTGACTACATGTAGAGCATAAGGTGTTTACTCTAGCAGAAATATCACAGACCATTTCAAATTAAGAAAACTTCACAGAGAATGCTTTCTTTTTAATTTTGGAAAAGATTCAATAAACCCAAGAAGGGTTATCTGGTACAGATGAAATTTGGATTAAATTTTAGGCCAGAAAAAAAACATAATCAGCACCAAGAACTACTTTCAACTTTATGGAAACCACAAACAGAAGGCTTAGAGAACAGAAATACCAGCTCAATCAGCTCCAGTGGGAGCCGCAGTCAGCAAAAACGCTAACTCCATTGTATTAAGTGGGGGAAAAAAAGAAAAAAAAAAAAGGAACATTGACTAAGATTCAAACATTGTGTTCAAAAAACTAACAGTATAATCCAGCGTGGTAACCAGCAGACTGGTTCTTTCTGTATACTTGAAATCACAGTAGCATGCTGAAAACACTGCTTTGACCAAACTGCAGTGCTGCAAAGCCTGGAGAAGGACCAAGGCTGGCCAATGCATATCACGCTAAAATTCCATTTATGAAGGGACAGATTTCTCCCATTTGGCGAGGCTTAGGCAGGGTGACAGTAAATGTAATGATAAGCAGCCTAGGCAAGTGCTTCCATTTTTGATGGCAGGGCTAGAGGTGAAGCAGCACTAGAGGAAACAGCTTAACAAGCCCTAACGATGACAGCAGCACCTGCACTGTACAGAAGATGGAACCAGAAAAGTCTTCATTGCTGCTGGTGATTGCACAGCAAGAAGATCCTGCCCACAATATATCAAGTTAGCCAAAACTAGCCTCCCTCCCAAACTAATGTCATGTGGCTGAAAAACAGACCATGCAGTCCGACAGTGCTCCTCTAGTAAATTCTGAGCCTAGCGTGAGTTCAACCACCCAGAGCACAGGGCTCAAAGAATTCATGGAGGCAGAGCTGGAGTACTGCTCAGTGATTTCAGGGATGCATGAGGAGACTGCAAGTAATGGAGAGCAGCCAGAGGAAAACGAGAGGTACTCAAGTATAAGGGCAACTGGGGAGTGGTGGATGATGGGCATCGACTTCAGTGAACAAGTGGAGAAAACGCTGTAGGACACCACACTTCATTGACTCAAATATTCACCAATTATTGTTTCTTCAGTTGTTGTGGTTATGGCCCATCCAACCCAAACTTGCCGTGGTGAGGGGTGCAGAGAGAGGGAAGGAACAAATATAACATAACATTCCTTCTGTAGCCCACTCCAAATGCCTCTGCATCCAGCCTCTGCTGCTCACACATGCAGCCTTTCCCACCTCCACTTCACTTCTCTCCATGTTGTAGTTTATGCACTTTTATATGGGTGTGAGAAAAACAAGGCTGCTGGAGCACACAGGTGGGACTCTCACATCTAATAACTTCTCAAATATTACTGCAAATCCCTTGCCATTCTCTCCAGAGACATCTTACTCCACTTATTATTTCATTTCCTGTTTGTTCCACTGTAAGTTTCCTTTTATTTAATTTCATGCAGCTTGGCAGAATAACATCAAGCAATTAAAATGAGGCACATATAACACTCACAAAAATATGGCAGAAGTCTCCAATGTTCTCTACATTGTTTGAATTAATTCACATTTCACATATACCGGCCTACGATGCCTCTTTCACTCTGCACTTCACTCCCATTAGCAGACATTATAGTTAAGTTATATAATTGAATCATTATTCATCAGTAAAACATCTACTTACCCGCTGGTTTTATACCTTCGATGTCTCTCATGGCAGACTGAGCCCAGAGATGAGTCCCAAGGCAGGAGAGTCTCGGCAGCAGGAACGCGACCATTGATCTTGGCACACAACCACGCAGTAGGTTTTTGCTCAGTGTAGAAATCACTCTAGAAATTGCTCCTTGAGTCTGGAACCTCGCCACACAAAAACATAACCTTCAATTTGGAAACAAAACACATTCCCTGTTCTCACAGTCATGAAATCACCGACGTGGACCAAATGAAATCCGGCGCAATATCATCTTCCCTGCTCCGGAGATAGCCTGAGCAAACCTGAAAAATTAAGAACAGAGTTGTTCAGCTAATCAAGTTGATTCAGAAGCCTAAATGAGGGAGGGCAGGTGGGGAGGGAGCAAGATCTTAATCAATTTTGTGTCCCTGATGAGCTGCTCAGGCACATCCAGTTAAAATTGTCAATCTAAATTCCAAACTACTGAAGTGTTCACCACCCTTTACAAAGCTGTAAAAAGTCAAAACTCTTTCCAAATCATCTTCCACCACTCAACAATGCAGTGAAGCAGTGTCAGTGTAAAAGCATAGCATCTTGGCAATAGAACATACAGAAAAAATATGTAAAATGCGATTCGATTAATAAGTTTCAAGCCTCTGTTCATATGCTGCACTCCTCTTTCTAAGTACCTGTCTTGCTTTTCCATTAGAAGTTGCTAAATGGTTTCTAGTTTACTGCAAAATTAGGCCAGGATATACGTTGCACCTTCTATAACACCTTTGCAACCCTATGCTGGTGAGCCAAAAACTTCAGCACAGTAGCCTGCGAGGAAATTTCCACTGCAAGTCTAATTTGCCCAGCAATCATGTAATATAGAACAATTGCTCTGAACACCGTGCTTCAAACTATCATGCACTTATTCACTCAGTCCTTACAAAAGCACAGTTAAAATACTCATGAGAGGTTTAATTTCTGAAGCCACTAACAAATAGGATCATCCGTAACTTCAAATCCCAAGGGAGCACCACATGCACCACACTATTTCAGGCCAATTAGCACGTTGTTTGGGAATTAGCTCTTAAAACAACCAGTGCATTACATCATGAAAATAACAGTTTCCCAATTGTTCTAATGAATACAGAAGAGGAAACTGGAACAAATCCTCTTCTGGTATAGATCCATCTACTTCAGCTGAGCTCTGTTACAAATCATTTCAGCTTTATTACTTAGAAAGTATGCAAGTAAAATAACAATCCATTTGAAATGGAAAAATCCCTGGCACTTTCTGCGAATCACCACATGACTATTAAGATAATAAAATTAATCACAGGTTTTCTATCTCAGCCTTGGCGGTTTTCATGGTTTCCACTGCTGTAGCAGTGAGACTATACTTACTCTCTGTAAGCCAACAGTAAAACACTGTCTAGAAGTTAAAGCATTTTCCCGAGTCTTTCCATTATCACAGTTATTCCCAGACTGTGAAACTCCTACGCTTTGTACCTGTTGGTTATGTCTTTCCCCTAATTTCAGGATAACACGTAATGCAGCTTTACGATCTGAGAGAGCGAAATCCAGCCATTCATCTTCAGCCAAGCAATCAAGAAACACAATGAGCATCATAAGTTTCACTTTTAAAAGCTACTGTTCCTTAAATTGGGATAATACTTGTTTCAAATTTATTTACAAGTTGTTTATCCAACCCATGCAGCTCAATAAAATGAGCGGTTCATTACTCTGCCCTCCCTCAGCCACATGCTAGGTACTTTATTTTCAGCTGAAACCACAGGTTCATCTCTGCTTGCTTTCCTAATACATTTCAAACCAAATAACCATCAACCTTCACATATGGTCTCCAGCATACTTTTGACTTTGTTTTTGTTTTCCTCTGCTTCAACACCTCCTCAGATTACTCAGTTTAATTCTCTCATACCAAACACTGATTACCATCCAGTCTTGTTTTATTTACTACCTCCTCCTGGGTTTCACCCACTTACATCTCCCTTACGGTTCTTCCAACCTGAAGCTGTCTGGTGCCGAGCACACAGTGTTTGTTTTCCCTGTGCTACAAATTCATGCTACAAGCATCAGTGTGACTCAACTCCAAACAAGTATTAAAACAGTACTTGCATTAATTGTTGGTTATTTCTGGCAGCCCTGGAGAGTCTTCACGCTAAGAAATGGTCTCCTGAAACCATTTTAACCTTGATCCCCCATTACACGGCAACCAGAGGCCAAAATGAACAGACAGCAGTAGGAGGGCACACACTTGAAGTGCACAATAAGAAAAACCACAGAGAAGACAAAGAAGGTGCCATTCTACTCTGTTTTAACAGAAAACGCAGAGTGAAACTGTCATAAATTGAGAAGACATTGTTTTAAGGAAAAACAAAACCACTGAACTCCAAATTAATTGTCATTAAACACAATGTTCCTGTAGACCACTCTTAAGATTATCAAGAAAGTCATTTACATTGAATGTGAAACATTCTTCATTATGCTGTTTTAAAGTAGAAAATAATAAAAAAAATTAAAAAGCAAATCTTTACCTAACAGACCCAAGGAAAACCTTTCTTCTGGCCTGGTTATTCAGTAATTACTCACCACACCTTGTCTCACACTGACAAACTTTGCTTTTATGCAGATTCGTGACACTGTTCTTTGTTGCTTTATTTCAGCCTATTAGTCAGGAATATACTGCCTTTCTCCAAATAAACAGAATAGCACTCTACTACATCTTCTAGAAATTAAAAACAGAAGCTCAACATCAGTGCAGTCATAGATGAAGAATAAACAAAAGCCACCTCAAAGTAGCTAGAATGAAGAAAAATATTTTAAAAATAAACATTCACAATAGCTTATGAAGAACTATGCACAGACACTTCATTAACCAATGTTATTAAAATCCAACCCCCAAACTATTGCTTTTGCTTGGTGTCACATGAAATGTGGGTGTTCCCCTGTTTCTGATGTAAATGCCAATGCCATTACCATTAGAAACCAAAGAAAGATTAAAAACAGTCCTCGGACTGTCGGGAAGAATAAGAAAGATGGAGGAAAAGGTATTTCAGTCATATGAAAATGGCTCTTTCATGACTTCACAGGCCCCTTGCTCTTCCCGTGTTGTCACTCCTTTGAGCACGCTGCCCAACAGCAACGTTCAGCACGGGCAGCAAACCCGAAACGAACCTGGACACGCCTGCAAACGGATGAAGGGCAGGATGTACATGTACTACCCAACTCCGAGCTCTTAAATTATCTACCTGGAGCTCCAGTCATACCCGCAGTGGAGAGAAATACATCTTCACTGGATGGACAGGGGACCCTCTGTAGGATGTTGCTCTTTGCTCCACCTCTCAGCTATGCACTGAACACAGTTGGTTGGAAGTATCTCTCTCAATGAAAAACAGAGAAGCAAAGGCATCTGTAATATCTATGTCACCTACTGAGATTTTTATTTTACTCAAGGACCACAGCTGAATGTTATCAAAACTAACAGACTACCCCAGGAGAAGCCAGTACCCTTCATGGCATCCACGAAGCCATGTAACTCACTCTTGAGAAATGTGTGAATGACCACAGAATCCACTGCCTTCAGAAATTAACAAAAATTTCCTCTCCCTTCCTGAGCTACAGCCATTTCACACATAAACACAGTCTCAGAAGAACTCTTGTCAAATTGAAACAGCTACAAAAGAAGAAAAAGGTGATTTGTCTCTGAGGAACACGCTCTGCTGTGCACTGAAGCCTAAAAGGGTAGCAACTAGTGAGTCAGAGGCTTGAAAACCTCATTGTTGCCTTTACTTCTTATTTCCACTCCTACTGACCAGAGGCTGATAGGGAATTTTGTTATTGTTAGAAGATACAAACGAGATAGTCAAAATACTTCAGAATCCAATCAATACCTTCCATTGTGGCCACAAATAACAATTCCAATCACAATTCCACACCCTGTTGAATTAGCTTTAAGGTCATCTGGCCCTAATCTTGGTATTTCTTTTCCTATCACATTACTAACTCCTTTATCCTATAAAGACTAGCCTGACCTGAACTTACAGCTAGTGAAAACAAGCGTATGAATCCATGCTAAAACTCCAAGACCATTAAGTACTTAAATGCATCTAAGTATAAAAGGTAAGAGCTAAAGTTGCCACCCAGCCCCTGTAAGCACCCGGTGGCTCCCCCTTCTCTGCTGCGAGGTACATGAGGAACCACTAAAACCTGACAACGCTGAGTAACCTTATGCCATGGTTTCCAGCCAAGCTTTGAAAGGCAATAAATAAGATTGTCCCATGACTGGGGTCATTCACAGGACCAGAACCAACACAAAAACCATTTATGTACACATATACATGTATGTGGTCCACTCAAAGGTAGCCATTGAGAGACCCTTGGTTCTGTAAGCAAGGCTGCTTTTGCAGTTGAGAGCTGCTGTCTCCAAATTCCTCCAAAACCCACATCAAAGGGAATTGGAAGAGGAGACTGTATGTTCTTACTCCTTTAAAAGAAAGGACTGAGCTACAAAGAGCCTTAATTCCCCCACAGTTTGCACCCGCACACATGCTGATACAGCCCAGCCACCCTGGAGTCACGTCTAGCACTTTCTCAGGGTTATCTTGCACAGATGTGGCATTAGCAAGGATTGCTGTTCTCCAACAGCTGTCAGACCTTGTGTTAAGGTGACTATTTCAAGACTTAAGATAACTCTTCTGGCAAATGAGAGTGAATTTGACAATTACTGAAAGCTTATGACAAAGACGATACGTTCATAGGCTACTTACCATGACTGAGAATAATTTTACCTCTAGTCCCTGCTGTACCCGAACTGAAACAGAAATACTGACTAATCTTTCTGTCTGGCCATCTTGATCTCCGCTAGTAACGTTTTCTTGCAGGCGAGAGGTGAAGCAGGGCACCCCACAATGTCACTCAGACCTCTGACTATAGGGTCAGGTGAAGTCTCGCTCTACTATTAGAGCTGCATAGTTACAGCAACACTGGGTTAGAGAAGGTCTGGTCCTCTAAGAGAGAGGTTATAAATACTCACCGAAATAGTTAAAACGACTTTTTCCCTTGCTCTTAGCTTTAGGAAGTTTACTATGTTCACAGTGGAAGGAAATGAGCCACCACAAAAGAGGTCATCTGATAGCATCCTATTCTTTCACTTCTTCCTTCTGTCCCTAGAATGTAATGTAGGTCCTAGTGAATATTTCATATCTTAATTACCAAGAACAATTATCAATTTTAAAAAGTCATTAAAGTGATATTGCTTTCATGTAGCTCTAAAATGAAATTTAAATCGCTTTTCATCTCTTCACTGTAAACTGTTGGAATGAAAATCTGTTTATCGGGCTTCTTCAAAACGGACCTATCCCGCT
>VZTA01002801.1:93980-123921 GCA_013398855.1 Mohoua ochrocephala
GAGAGCGGCCGAAAGGCCCCCGTGCGCTGCTGCCGGGGCCGCCCCCGGGCCCCCATCGCGGGCGGCACAGCCGCGGTCAGCCCGTCCTCCCCCTGCCTGCCCCCCCGTGCAGCGAACAGGCTGTGCCCGGGCGGCCTCGGGAGCTGCCCGTCGGGGAAAGGAGGGCGGCGGCACCCGAGAGCCGGGTCTGCTGCCACCCCCACGGCCACGGCCTGAGCGCCTCGTGCCCTTCAAAGCTGAGCGAGGTCCCACTCACTGCCCCCGTAGCTCCATCCTTCCCACCGCCTCCTCCATGTCAGTGTTCATTGTACAGCCCCACAGGTACCAATTTATTTTCTTCTTTTTAAAAAGAGCCCTCAGACAAGCCCTCTGAAGTCTAATTAAGCTATCCCACCCTCGGGGATGTTAATTTGATCCCCGATGCTGAAATAGTACGAGGAATAGCTGTACTGCTTTCTCCTCCAGAGTTTGCCGTGGCATTATCAGGAAAACCCAATATGTGGCCGAGACAAGTATATGGATAGAAAAGTTTGTTTACGCTTAGCCTTGGTGTGATGGGAGTGGATGCTCATTGAAAGAAGCATTTCAAGGACCTGGAGGGCTCCTGTTATTGAATCCTCAGTGCTGTGACTCAGTGTGTGGCAAGGGCTGTAAATCCTCTGAGAGTTGTTTTCATTCTTCGATGCTCTTGACACACACCAACAGTGGCAAGAAATGTCTCCATCTTTTCTGGTGCAGCTGGAGCTAACTTCTATTAGCCAAGCCTTGTGGTCCCTAGGTTAAGCTACTACCTACCAATTTACTAGGAAGAGCAGCTTCAATGTAGAAAAATATGAAACAGTTGATCTGCTGTGTAACGGAGGCATTAGAGGGAATTTTTTTAAAGCACGTCAGCTGAGAGGACCAGTTGCACCAGTAGTCGGGGTTTCCTCTTCAGTTGTAGATCAGCTTCAAGGTCCCCATCTTCAAAGGAGATTAGCGGGTGAATCAGGTTAATTGCTCAGTCGTCATTAGGTCTGTTTCTCCTTCTCCCTCCTTCCTAAGCATGCTCTGATCAACAAGTAGTCGGATTTCTCAAGCCCAGTGTAATTTCTGGGACAGGAGGACAAGATACACACAACACAGTAATTTGAAAGGTGGACTCTCCCCGGTAGTCACACTCTCTGTCCAGAAAGGACGCTGCTAAACTGATTGACAGCATCGCAATCAACTCCCTCAAAAGACAAATCTTCATACTCTTCCTAATGGCTCTGGTACGACGTATGCAGAGACTGAACTGATGGAAGCAGGCGAAAGTCGCGAGCAGTGTAAAATCATCGGTGAAATCTAAGGACTAGATAGGAAATATTTTGGTTTCTTTACTATTGAGGAATACATTCAGCGCAGGTAGCTCGGTTTGCAAGCTGCGAGAGCCTCAGGCAAGGGGCCGTGAAGCGCCGCCCTTAGCGTAACAAAGGGCCCGGGAACCTGTGGCGCCGGCCCGGGGACCGGGCACTCAGAGACACGGCAGGAGCCGATATCCCCACGCTTGGCGCGCTGAGACTCTAAAGGGATAAAAGCCCAGGGTTTCCTTTGTTCGTGGTCCCTCCTCAGAGGCACCAGCTCGAGCTGTCATTGTGTTATTTAGTTATTGCACCGAGATTAAATTATTTTAAGGATCGGGACGTCTGAGACTCTGCTATAGGAAACCTGGGGACGAGCTGGTAAGGAGGTAAGGAAACCTGGTCCGACTGTAATGAGTGTGGGGTGTGTAGCTGTGAAAGGGCTTCAGTCCCAGCTCAGGTAGTGCATGTGTGTGACTGCCAGAGTGGCTCCTGGATGGCCGGACAGGAGAGTTTCCTTAACATTTACCTTGCCCTGAGGGATACCTCTTGACAAAGATGATGATGATGATGATGATTAGGTGGTGGTGGTGGTGAGACTTGTCATTTCTGTAAGTATAAAAGCCTCGGTCATTGTTGAGATTGAAATACTGACAAGCTACCAATTCTCTCACTCAGTACGAGATTTCTCTTCCCATGAAGTTTGCCACACAATTGCCACTGAAGTAAGACAGAGACAAAACCAGCTTTCAACGGTGAAATGAATGCATACACTACATGACTAGGCATTAAACTTGGGAGAGGTCAGCAACAATTAAGTACTGTCAATTAACTAAAGGAGATCAAAGTGCATTTCAACTTTACAAAGATAAACACCTTTAAAAAGGTAGAGTAATGCTTATCTTGTTTGGTCCCAATGGTACTCCCATGTGGGTTTCATACGTAAACCCCTGTATTTCTAAAAAGCAAAGCTTTCAAAGCATCCATACCACTGATCTCTATATTGTCCTTAGAGGATACACAGCAGTCACACCATTGCCACTGCTGTTTGCCTAAACCTGGTGTAGAAAACCTTTAAAAAACCCCCCAAAACTACACAAAATCAATAGCAAAGTCAGCTATGGGATGGGTAAATACAGAAATCATAGTATCATTGGAGTATCAACACAGCATGATCGTCTGGCATAGCAGGGATTTCCGGCACTGCAGAATAGCACAGGGCAACTCAAATATTTGCGATTGAAGTGCTGTTACCTCCCTGCAGGTCTCCTGTTGTCCCTGGCTTTTTTGTCTTTTGCATTCTGAAGCATCAAAGTTACCATGGGAACAAGCAATGGCATTTATGTATATTCGTGATCCTTACCCATCCATGCCATGTGAAGCCAGTCCCAGTTAATGGTGTGACCTGCATCTGGTGGAGCACATCCCTGTGGAAGGACACCCTGCAGCAGGATATGGGCACTGGCGGAATGAGACAGTGCTGGGCACCCTCCTGGAGAGGGGCTTTAGGAGCGGGGCCAAATGGCTCCCAGGGGAAGGAAACTTGCAATTCCTTCTGCTGTTGCTGAGAGGTGGGGAGTCTGCAGCTTTCTCAGAGCTGGAGGAGCCCATAAGAGATAGGATTCCAGGGACAAGCATTGTGGACACAGTGCAGTGACATTTTTTCTCCAAACCGTGGAGACAGTGGGGAGTGTGACCTCCAGCACCACATGCAATTTCATTAAGGCAAACGTGTCGCGGAAAGAATTTTGGGTATCACGGCATGAGGACGTAGGGTCTATTTAATTTAAGCTTGCCTTAATTTGCTGACTTCTCTTGTCAAGAGGATGTATTTCAGTAACGAAATAACCAGAGGACAAATCTGCAGACACTTGTGTAATGTTGGAAATTTAAAACTTGAGTGGATGGCAGTAAGTGGCAGACCAAAGTGCTTTGACTCTAAAAGATTTAGCTAGATCTTGCACCCTTTCTGTTTATTCAGGTGGGCTTGGATAAATTGCATCAGCTTCTTGACTCATAAACAAGTCCAATGATGAGAACTGGAACAGCAGAACCCCAGGACTGCTTCCGTTTAGATGCTATGAAATTAGGGGGGCAATTCCATCTACTTAGCCCAAAACTTTCAAAAAATGATTAATTGGGTTCGATCGCCCTAATTTTTGATTGGCCAGTCTGAGACCCTATGAAAATATGAAGAATTGCTATTCAGAAAACACAGCTCACCCTCTGCAACTTGATAATTATAAAAAATATCCCCAGCTGGACACCTCTGGGTATTCAGGCATTCTGGTAAGTAGTGTTACAGTAATGCAACCGAGCACTAGTATTTATTTATAGTACTAATTTTTTAAAATTAATTCTGGAACACTTCTGCCCTGTGTTAGTTAATGTGTATTTTTATAACCAGTAAAGGCACTTGTATGTAAATAACCCGTATAGGAAATTGTGTTCTTTTCTCACGCGTCCTTTTCTCTCTGTAATTTCGTTCCTTCTCCATTACTCAGAGGACAAGTAGGGATGAAAAGAATAAATCAGAGTTATCATTCTTGCAAAATAATAGGCTGAAAAAGCATTGTCTCTCAGTGATTTCCATAAAGAGACAGAACTTCGTAGTGTAAGAAATTGGAAAGGAACCATAATAACTTTCCATTATATGAGCCTTGGTATTTTTAGCTGGAATGAGAGGACAAATGAGGAATTCAAGAGAGAGAGCCCAAGGCATGAGCATTTGGGCTGCAACTCACACTTGTTAGAACTAAGGGAGAGAAATATTCTGCTAGTAGGAACAACAGAAGCTTCTACCACCAGAACACATCTCAGGTGATCCTCAGAGGTATAATGATGGTTTTAAACTCCCTCCACAATCATGTCTGCAATTAGGGGCCAGTGGCTACATGGGACAACTGGTAATACAAAGATGGGCAGTTGTTTCAGAGACCTGTTCTAGGATGTGATGGAGAGTGGATGGCTTTAGGCACTTATCAGCCAATTTTAGAGCTCCAAGCCAGACATTTAGAAAATTCTAAATGGTTTAGCCCCAAAACGACATGGGCCTTACTGCTTATGCTGCACCAGCATTTGGAGGCCAGAACTGGTTCAGGATAGGCACAGTCCAAAATATATAGGGCAGTTGTTGCTCCACCAAACATCTTCAGCCATCATGCAGTCTCTTCAGAAGAGGGAATGCTGCTTTCTATTTGAGTTTAGGTCTGGATGTTTTAAGTGCTAATGAGGCTAATAAGCATCAGCAGTCCACGCTTCTCTTTCCTTCATTTTTAGTCAGCTGTTGTTTACATCCAGGTGAAGAGAGAATAACCTGTAACTTTCTGCAGATTTAGTGGAGTCTAAGCTTGCTCTCAAAATCGAGTGCCTTCTGGACCAAGAACAGGTTTTTTTGTGTCATCAACCCCCCTACAATCTCAAAGATGCTCTTAATAATCCACAGTTTATTATATATGCACTGCCCCAAAAGGTTCTCTGTTTATTTTTAAAACACTAGATATGCATTCTAGGGTAGCTTTCCACACACAAAAGAATTTGGAACCACCTCATGAGCCCCTAACTTTAGTGACAGTGGCGATGTAGCAAAAAGTGTTATTAGCAACTGCTGTAGACAGCACACTAGATATGACACTGTCCACATCTGAACATCTGAAGGATGTGTGGCTTAGTCCCACAAATGTATCACTGCTTCGACTGCCAAAATCAGCTAAAAAAAGATGTGCTTTCCATGGCTTTTGAAACAGTCATTGAGTACGATTCCACTGTTAAGTTTCCTCGTCCTATAGCTGTGCCAGACAAATATGAAAATGTGAAGTACAGAGGTACTGTCTGTACTTCCTTGGCTACAGGGAGACATGAAGAATCACAGCTAATTTCACAGTTAATCCTGAAAACGCCTCAGAATTTTTTATTCTTGTCCCTCTGACCTTGTAGCTTATCTTTGCCAGTGCCTGGCACAGGATGCTTAAGAGAGAGTTCAAGATTCTTTCCACAGTTGAGAATTTGTTCATCAGCATCACCCAGATGCGTGGCCTGAGGTGATGTGAAAATGGCTGTACTCAGACCAGAAAGTGCAGCTCCTGACACGCAGACACAAGTGCACTGGTGGGCAAGCACAGACACGGCACGTGTCAGCCTTCAGCACTCGGCAGTATCAGATCTGTTACCTTCAGATACAAATAATCTACAATCATTTTTCATCTTTAGTTTTAGTATCTAGGGTATCTGCTGGCAAGGAACTGTACAGTTTGGCAGTGCAGTCTGTAAAGCATGCTCTTTCTTCTAGTATGCCATGTTCCTTGCACAGGAGGGGCAATGTGCAACTTCCAAATTCATCCTTGTCGTGCTTCTGAAGAGTACGGCGTGTGTATCAGGCACTGGTGGACTGCTGCCAGGAAGTAAGAACATGCTGGCATTTTGCATTTTTATGAGAATAAATCAATTAGTCAAAATCAGTTTTTAAACCCTACCTACCTTGAAGCTGCAAATAAACTTCTCATCACAGAAAGTCTGTATTTGCATGAGAGAAGGGAATTTAAAAAATTAAACATCCATTAAGTTTAACATGAAGAAGATGCAGGATCTCCAACTCACCAGGAGCTTAGGAGACAAGATTATTCCCCTTGCCCAAAACATCTGCTTGAACATGATTTTTAGCTGTGAACATGATCTCTCTGGCATGACTGTAACAGTTTGCAAATTGGAAGGGGGAACTGCTCATCTGTCCTTTACTCCAAGAGCATGAGGTATTGTGAACATTTCTGTGGAAATGATTGGATGGTCCACACGAAGCCACAGAGGCAAAAGAGAGATTACTCCAGAATTTCAGGTAGATCGTACCTGATGAGGCATAACAATTAAAACACAGATTATTCTCTTTAATAAGCAGGTCACCACAGCTTTTTTCTCAAAAAGGTTAAAACAAGCTTTATTTTAACAAACAAATCAGATTGTGTACAAGGCAAAACATACCCTTTAGTGATAGACAGAGTGGGTCTCCACACACCATGTGTAGCCACTTGTGCTACAGTAATCCTGAGATACGGACAAAAGCCCTAAAAATCTTTTTAGTCACTCTTGCTATAGTCACCGCCGTTTGGGAATTTAAAACATTATACAGTTCTGAGTCAAGAAAACAAATTACCTACAAGCAAAATACCCAAGATACTTGTCTAATTCCCTGCTGTCCTCCGGGTACACCAGCAAGAGCACTTGAGGAAACAAATCAAGAGATGGAAATATGCAAGGTTACTTCATTAACACTGGAAAGCACGTAGAAGAATGCTAAGATATTTTTGCTGCCCTCAACTACTACTGTCTTCATGAACTGCGTGGTCTATGCGTCAAGCTTACATATTGTATGAACTTACCAAAGAGTTCTCTACACTGTGTGTTAAGTTAGTAAAAAACCCCAACGTTCTTTGCTTCACTATGAAGTTATATGTGATATAGAAATATTTTTAAAAGCTTACAAAAGCAGTAGAACAGACATTTACAGTCATTTCCCTAATATTAAAGGCTACTCGAACACCCTCATTTTGCTACAAGACTGTGTTTTTCATTGAATGACATTACAAAAAGGAAGTCTCTTTCTAAAAAAAAAGTTAAAGGTAAGGAAAAGTTATAGACAGGTTTGCAGTTTTTCTTTAGTTTTGCAACATATAAAAATAAGTTACACTATATAGTATGGCTTTCATTATTTATCTACTCATTTAGTAGAAGAGTGTCATCGTGGATTTAAACACTAGATGATGTAACTAATTAACCTGCCATGTTCTTCAGACTTTCCTTGAGTTTTGAATTTGTGAAAAGAAACAAGCAAATATTAGAGGGAAAATTAAGAAGCCTCCAGAACAACTTAAACAGCACGAAGCACCTGTAGAAGAAGTCTTTCAGAGAAGTTTTTAACTCACTTTAACATTTTCATTTAATTTTTAAAGTAATTTAAAATTGAAGTTTTAATTTAATCTTCTTGGCAAAATAACGGCCAAGCCAAATATCCCACGCACTTCAATAGCCAGGACTTCATACTGAGCTTCATTTCAGAAATGTTGACACACCAGTACGATACTATTATGCTACTGAAGTAATGATCTCTCTTTAATGGTTGTTACTCATACAAGATAATAGATTTGGTATGCAGCTATCTCAAGAAGGCCACAATAGTGCTAAACCAACAAGACTCAAAACTGCAACAGAACTGCTCAATTTTAAGTGCTGTTCACAATGAATGGGAGGGGAGGCTGGGCACAAAAGGTGCTTGAGTCAAAGACTGAAAGACCTCATTTACACACTGCCGCATTATTTTTGGCTATATTATTAATATACTTACATTTTGAAGACTAAAGTTGCATTCAAATCGGACAAGCTATGACAACATTCATATACATGTAAATAAAAAGAATTCTAGATTCATAGCCAAAGTAGTAACAAAAAATCTCATTGTGCAATTGATGTAGCATTTGCAAGAACAACAAACTTATGAATTCAATAAGAAAGATTGTGGCACCAAATTTGGGAATATTTTCAAGCTCTAGTTTTACTCAGGACAGAAGAGTTGCCACTTGAATAAACTTAACTGACTACTGTACTTTCCAGCTCTTTGTAAACAAGACTCCATGTTGTGCAAAAGAGGAGCTTTCACTCCCCTTTTTCTCCAAGAAAAGTATCTGAAAGGCAAGCTGTAGTGATTGTTTCTGACAGCAGCAGAATAAAGAAGCAGATAGAAAAGTAGGTATATATAAAAAAGTTCTTACAGTAAAAGCATCTGTCCTGGTTTAATTTTGTTTATAGAAAGGCACTTTACGTATTGCTAAAACTCCAATAACGTACTTGTCCTTTGAGTTTTTCTGTTAGAAGGCTGCGTTTCAAGGTGGTTAGCATGAGGATGCAAATGTTCTTTATACAGTGCCTATCTGCTACAAATTTTATAATGACATATAGTATCTTACGCCAGTTATTCAGAAGAATAGATTCATGTTCAGAATAATAGCAGGTCTTCAAACAACACTTCAGTGATGATGGATGATCTGTCAGAGACACCACATCACCTGTAGCGAGTTCATGCTAATAAAATTAGCAATGTAAATCTTTCAGAAGTGAGTCCTCAGTCTTTTGTTTTCCTCTCGCAGTCTCTCAATTTCAGCTACTAAGCTTTCATTTACAGAGTATCTTTCAAGTAAAGCGTGCATTTCGTTCTACAGAAAAGAAAAAAGTCCCAATCAGTAGTAATAAAGTTAATAATTCCAGTTTTATCCTATTGGCTTTCATAGTTCTTTTGAAAATGAAATAACGTAGATAATTCTGTTTTTAAAAACTTTTGATAAGAAAAGTAAGATTTTCCTTTTTATGCTGACATACAGTATTTTGATCATTAATACATTAGTGAATATTTTATCAAAGGATATTTTGCAGTCCTTCAGGATGAGAATCTCCTAATGCAGATTCCATTAAAATGCTCAGTACCGAGACAAGGTCTTTTTAATGCAGATCAAAAGAACAAAGATTCATAAAAAGGTGAAGCTAAAGAATACAGAACAGCTCAGTATGCATACAGTATGTACAAGTGAAGCTTTCTATTTGAATTCCATCTATCTTCTCCTTACTGCAGACTTTGGCCCTTTCCAAAGGACATCTGCATTTGTTTATAACTACTGAAATACGGAATTCATACCTACTCAACCCCCAGGTTCCCTTTATTAATCAAACAAAAAACAATTTAACAGATTCCCATTCATACTTCATATCAAATCCTCCCTTTCTTGGTCTTAGTAAACAAAATACATTTTCAGTTTTGAGAAAAGATTGATATTACCAGATTTGGTACTACCAAAATTGAAAACTGAATACATTTTCCACCAGGGTCTTTGTACATACCAACTGCATATGGAATTGCTTGATCATCTCCAATTGCAAATTCACAATATCTCGATGGCATGCTTCTCTGGAGGAAGAATTGCAAAAGGACAATGCTTAGACTTATTTAGAAAGCAGTCTCTCTCCAACCCTCAGCACCCAAAACTTCACAATTCCTCACCTTCACTCCCAACAAGAGTGTAAAAACCCGTAGACCATGAAACATAACTCTCTACAGCATATTTCTGGAATACTTTTGTTATGACATTGATTTTCATAAGTACCATTTTTTTCAGCATATAAAAAGATGCAGAACCTTTGCAGTTTAGAAACATAAACATATATATGGTGATATCAAGATTCTTTTTTCACTTGCAAGCTATAAGCTTTCATTTTTACCATTCAAAGCTGATTTTCAATCCCTTGATCACAAGCACCACAAAGATATATATATCTGTACTTGGAGATACACCTTTTCAGTACATGACTTTCAGCACCTTTTTGTAAAAAGACCCAAAACATCCACTGTGATAAGTGATACATTATCCTCAAGCCCATAGAATAATCCAGAGTGATCTGTGAAGTGGACATGAATTCATTAATTCACGGACAACCATTCCACACTAGAAAAACCATGCTTGAAAATAGCCTCTAAACACGAGACTAATACAACAGCTCCAGATGCTGAGGAAGAACAAGGAGAACAACTCACAGAAAAGCAGGCAAGCTCACAAGCTCTTCCTGAAGAGTGCAGCACAGTGCAGTTGTCTGGGACTGAGTACTGTGCTATGGGTACCACTGGCCTGACAAAGGAAGGTGTTTCTTAAGTGGACGCACACAGACCTTACTTCATTTTCTTTTCCTCAAACATACAGCAAACCCAAAGGGAATTTTCACTTTCTCTTTCCACAGATTATTGTGCTACAGAACTCCTACTGGAGGCAATCTTCTTTGAGTGTATCAAGTATAGATGCCAGCTAGCATCTTATAAATCCAAAGATGTAGGTTATCTCCCAAAGACAGGGAGATAAAGAAACAAACATCTCTCTGGAACCAAATAATATATAATTCATTCCTAGCCCTTTTCTAAAGGTCCATGGTTTTTCCCTCCATTACTTGAAGAGGAATGAATTTCAGGTGAGGAACAAAAAAAAAAATCCTTTCTTTAGATTCCAGCAGCTGAAAAGGTAGTTACATCAATGAGAAGCTTACAATAGTTCCCTTCCCTCTTACTGACCCCACTACTAACAACCTTTTATGATCAGTTCAAATGTATCTGCAACTTACAACTGGGAAAAGGGCCAGCAGAGCTTTCCAGCTGCTCCAGAAAGTATAGGTCAGAGGAAAACCACAATATTTAAGGCTCCAGATCTCAGGTACTGGAAGTAAAAGACTGGCAAGCATAACTTCTAACTCTAGGATGCCTGAGCACAGACTTTAAAGAAAACACATCTGCAATACCTAGGCTGCATTTTAAGTCACATCAGTTACAGGTTTTCATCAGATGTGTGTTTATTGCCAAAAAATCCCAGGGGAGTTTTACCATACTATATTTATGTAAAGACATTAGATCTATTTTTTCTGTTGGCAGACACAGGACAGCCATAGTACACAGACCTACTAAGCTAGTTTTGCATTGCTTTTTGCCATCAAGACAGCAGCATTTCCCCTGCCCAGCAATTCTTCTCCTCTCCATCATCTCCATTCAACCTACTTCATCTTAAACACGGGTTGGGAAGTGATCCCCTAGATACGATTCTCTTAACTTCTTCACCTTCTTCAAACTCCACTCTAAATACAACTGTGCTAATTTGACTTCTTTCAAGACAATTGGAATGTTGGTTGGATCCACAAAGTAATCTGACACCAACCATCACTTACAGCACAGAATCATCATTTCAATGCAAAGCTTCACCAGCAGAAATACACACACGTCATTTTACCTTACACATGCCAAGCTAACAACAATCAAAGCCAACACAAGTCAACTGGCTAAGTCAAACTCTCCTCAGTGTCAACTTGAAATTTCTCCTGCTGGGATAGGGAGACGAGCAAGGAGGGAAAGAAAACAGCGCAAGGCTTCAGGAAAAGAGTAAGGACCTCGCTATGCATCAAATTTACCATCTGAGAAATATTCACTCACTCTGGAAATGTCAGCAAAGTCATACACCGACAGCCCTCGGAGGCATCAGTCTAATTAGGCATCAGAGCTATTAAAAACTAAGTTTCATCCCTAGATTTTAAAAATTAGGACTATAAATGGTGTAATTTTCTAATCCAAAGAGAAATTTGTTAGAGCAATGCTGAAACACCTCATTAAGAAAACATGTCACTGAAAACAACAACACTCTGCATGAATACCAGTACCTGAAGTCATCCATTGTTTCTTGTATCATATTCTGAATGAAGTTTATTTGAATTGATGTCAGAGGTGCATTTGGTCTGCTACTCCCAATGGTTTCTGCTATTTTTTCTGACAATGAACTTGCAACTCCAGCAGTGACAGGTGATGTTATCTTGGAACCTTTACAATTGAAAATAAAACATTGAGAAGCCTCAAGACAAATAAAAACCACTCATATACCGCATTACACTGGTACTCAAAAAAATTTAATTATTTATTTAGTTAATTTTACCTCAAATACTGCTTGGTAAAAAAAACGAAATCAGATTTAGAATGAGTCTTTTCAGAGGCAACTAGAGACATTCTAGGAGGGCTGGCTCGATTTAAAAAATCGAGATCAGATGTTCTTTTTTAATGCTAAGTCCATTTTATCAGATTTCACATCAGTTTACAATGAACCACACCTAGAACTGGGCCAAAATTATCAACTTACTTGTTGAGGTAGTACCATTTACTGGTAGATCATATGCAGGATGGGCCTGAATATTCTTCATTAGTTTCTCATTTGCATCAGGAGTGGATGATGGTGGAGAACTTAAAGTTATAGGTTCTATGCTTGATAAGCTTGATTTTGAAACCTGACAACAAAAATATTTTTTTTCTTTTAAAGATGAAATCTACTTGTTACAATTGTCTAATTGCACTTGAGTTTTCCAAAATGCATTTTCAAACATTTTTGCTTTTAGGAATCTACTCAGAAATACATGCTTTTCATTTCCTAGCAAGATATCTGAAAAATTGATTCTAAAGCATTCCAAATTGCCTCAAGTGGGCACACAGAAGCAAGTGCAAAAGGCGGGGGACTCTTAATTTTCACATCAAAAATGTTGTGACTAAGTTATATCATTCCTAGCAAACTCAGACTTCTCAAGAGCCATACAAAAGTAGCAAAGCTCTGTGCAGAGGCATATCAAAGATATCTCAGGAAAAAGAGGGAGATGGAGATCAGGGAAAGAAGAGGGTGGAATTGATCTAACAAACAACAATCAATCATACTGGTGCAACCATCTAGCGATCCTTCTTGATTTTCTAGAAAAATCAAAATACTCCTCAGGCTACCTGTTTTGTTTCACGGAAACTTATGTAACCTGATCTTATTTAAGACAAACATACATTTATCTTGCATTGCTGAAGGCCAATTCACCTAAACCACACAAGGTTTTACAGATTTGTGTTAATAGTGTGTGAACAGAGTTGCAAAATAAAATTAGATGGGGCATTATTTGGGATTTTTTTCTTCAAGTAGTAACATTCTGTCAAGATTCTAAAAAGACCACTCATAACAAGAATACCTGCTTTAAGACTTCTTTAGATTCTTGTTTTCCAAGACTTATTTTCTTAGTGTCAGCCTCTGGATGTTCTTCTTCTTCTTTAATTGGAGATCCCAGAAGTGCATGTAAGGGGCTAGACTGTATCCCTTGCACACTACTGCTCACTGGGTTTCTTTTTACTGGAAAGGCAGTGGTCGGCTGTGGGAGAAAATCCAAACCCACAAGGTAGGACTGGAAATCCAGGCCTAAAATGAAAAGGGAAAGATGAAACACACAGGTCAATAAACACCCACGCCAAATCTATGCCACAATTAAAATGCCTGCATGCTCATACAAAACGGATTAACAAAAGAAATCACCAAAAAATGCACCCCGCAAAAACTAAATCCTTAAATCCAACTTATGCTGCCACCATCCTCAGAAAAGTAAGAATGCATGAAAAGCCTCTGTATGTCACTATGAACTGTATAAAGGAAAAAACCCAGTCACTTTAGGACCATATTCTTGACTTCCTGTTACCGCCTCAACGCGTCAGACAATTTCCAGAGAAGTTGTTTCAGTGTCTGCTTTGGTCATTTGTTTGTTTCCAATGGTATGACAAAATCAGCATGTGAGAACCAGCACAGACCTCCAAAGGCCTATCCCTGGCATATGCTTACCATTTCCTTTTCCTTGAGGATCTTCAGTCACTTTATTTGCAATAATATCTACAAAATAGCAGAACACAGACAAATGAAGTGTTTATTTGTACCACTGCATCGAGTTCATAATCAAAGACAAATTAAAATATCAAGTAGGTACAGCAGCCAATAAGACACAAATGACATTTTATCACACTACGTGCACACAAACGATGCTTTACAAATTTCAGTATTAGTAACTTACCATCTCTGACTGGAGAAAACACATCTCCTAAACTACTTCGACCCAAATCATCCAAGTTATTTAATTCAGCACTTTTCCCATGATCTGTTTCTTTAGATGGGATGACATCCAAGCTGGAACTATGGGGAAAACCTTCAAAGGACAATAACATTCAGTCAGTAATTGACCTTTTCCAAAAACAACATACATTATGGCTGAACACTCTCACACCAGGGAAGTCCAATAAGCACTTTAGAACCGTCTGCAGGTGCCAGTTAGAGGGGCAATTTTAACTTCCTCATTTGGGCTGTCAACAAAGGGGACTACAACTAAAAGCTAAAGAGGAGGGTTGTAAAATTGAAGAACCCACCCATGTTCAGAGAACTCTATATGATGCATGCAGGTGGATCAGGTGAAGTGAAAACAAGTGACTGCACCTTCTGCTAATAAGGTAACCACATTCAGATGATAAAAATTTAAATTTGTTCTGCAAGAAGAGAAATTTGCTGTACTGGGGCCATTAAGCATTCCAAGGGAAAATATGTCAAACATCTTTTTTAAAGCTTTCCTTAGTGTTAGTATATTCTCTGCTTATTTCTAATATTAGAAAATCAATTTATATATTCTAATATTAGAAAATCAAATTTGAGTTAAAATTGCAGACAAAAAAACCCCAACCAAACTTGTTCCTAGACCTTTTCCCCACTCTAGCCTCCAGCCCCATCCCTGACCCAATCTACGGGGGAAAAAAAGTTAGCTTTTGCATGCATGGTACACTAAGGGCACTTATCTGAAGAATGGAAGCATATCTTAAGTCCAAAAAAATCCCCCGTAATTATTCAGACTACAGTTTTTACAGAAGTTAATTGAACTGCTCAGACAACCACCAAAATAACTTTCATAATTTCACAAAATGTTCATAAAACCTCTAAGTACTTCTCTATGTGGGATTACTTGTTCAAGTGATCCAAATATGACTGTGTGGGTGACTGCAATTAATCATGTCCAAGTATTTACCTTAAGTGGAACCTGAGTCACATTTAAGATTTCACATTTAAATGTATTAATATATTACATTTTCCACTCCTTCAGATGTGTCAATTGTGACACCAACACAGGATTGCACTTGCTAGTTAAGTAAATACTTGGTATATTGAGTCAAATTAGAAGTGCAGTATCAACCTGTGCCAGAATTTAGAGGATGTACGTGGAAAAAGTGTAATGTAAAGTTGGGCCAAAATGTCTTGTGCACTTTTACCCATTCCCAGAAATCTAAATGCAGTAAAGTACCAAAACCGGAGAACAGTTGTTAAATAGGAGTTTATGGGAAGCCAGTTCAAAGTACATCCAAAGTTTCCCATCACATTATGACTTCATTTATACTTTTGTACCTTAAAACTACCTGTGACAGAAAGCCTCCATTTTGTTTAAATATGTTATCAGATTACTTTGCTGAATGTCCCTTATTTCTCCAAAGTTAAGTCCCATAAGCAGGTTCTAGAAGAAATTCCAGAGAACAAATGCCGTTTGTGGTATCTCATCCATTCCCATTCTTAACCTTAAAGACCGTATCTTCGGGAGTATTCAGAGGTGTTTACTTTCAAAGTGAGCACTCAGATTAAGGAAAACTCTTTTACTTGGTAAGCCTTTACTTTCTTAAAACATTTATGTATTATGCATGGTCCTCTTTAAGGGGTAACAGCCATTACATCTTCAAATAAAGATAATAAATCGTACATTTTAACCAAAATAAAATTTTCCACACCATTCAGTAATGTTGATTAGCAGCACTTCTTGCATACACAGGAAACATTCTACTTCACCTCAAACTTCACTGCATACCCAAGGGAGGTCATTAATACACATCCCCATGGACTGCAGTGGCTTATTGCATAATTACTGTCACTAAATGTATTTCTCCTTATTTTAAAAGGGAGGGGGAAAGTGCTGTTGCATTAAAACGGATTGAGGATTTTTTTCAAGAATCAAACTAGCAGTGTCACTGATTTGATATTTTCAGAACTCTTGAATTAAATAAAATTTTAAGGGTACATTTCACGCAGAGGCAGAGTTTTGGAATGCTCAGAATTCTTACAAAGAACTTGTTAATTTCAGAGGCATAGATAGCAAGTACAGTTACACAACTAATCATCCTTGCAACTATATTTAACATCTTTCCTACCATGTGATACTGGAATCATGCCTCTCACCAAAATACACTTGGGTTTTTAGACTAGGTTGGTTTTTTTTCCTGTGTTTTACTTGGTTGGTTTTTTTTTTTTTTTTGGGTGAGGTCTGTTACTCCTATTTGTTAACAGAAGTACAAACCTTTAGCTCTGCATTCCAGGCAGGAAATTGCATTAGAAACTACATTATGTACATAAAGATAATCTACAAGAAGTCAGAATGCAAGAGACAGTCCCACAGTACCCACCACAATTTTAAGACTTCACATGTCTTAAGCTTATAGTAGGACCCAATTTACCTCCTACAGTCTCATAGGCATGTGTTATGCAGTGGGGAGGGAAAAGAAGGTGCAGATGTGCATGCATATACACACAGTACTTCCTAACAAATGCCCTTCCCTCAGTGAAATTTTTATACTGTAATGGTCAAAACATGAAACGTTGCTTCCATCTTCCACATTATGCCAAATGCTGTAAGAGTACGAGTACGACATCACCTGTTTTCTCCTGAAAAATCTCTCCTCCCTTATTCTCATTTGTCAATGTAAGATGAGAGGAAATTGTTGCTGATGCTTGAGAGGCAATGTTTTTGATGCCAGTATTTTGAATTCCTCCAAGATTACTACCAGCTTTGACTTCTACTCTTTTGGACACAGGTTTATTTGAAGAACCTGTAAGGTTAGACTGAATAAAAAATAGAACCAATTAAGAGAAGTTATTATGCCTTCAGCCAGAAGTAAAAATGTATGCCAACATACTTTCCTTTTTAAAAAGAAGTAAAAAAATTCAGTTCAAGTTGCAAAGGTTGCCTAGGAGATACGCCTTTATAAATATAAAAGAAAGGTATCTTAATGTAACTTCAAAGAGCATGGGAAACATCCGTATTCTCATACAGATACCATGAGGACCTCCACAAGGACAGCAACAGAATTTAACACTGGAGTGACCTTGCACGAATCAATTTTGATCCCAGGTTTAGACATAGATAAGAGATTACATTATTAGGGACTCCAAATTTTACAGGAATAGTTAACCACTAGCAGCAAGTGTGCTAAAGGAGAAGGAGAAGTCTCAGAGTGGTAAGGAATCCATTTCAAAGGTTCTCTCGGTGCCCACTAAATGGAAGCACAGGGTTTCTGGATACAGTAGATCCTAATTAAGCCTTGGAAAAACCTCCTAAGTCTTCTCTATTATTTAGTTAACTTCTCCACTGTTTATATGTGCCAGCAAAAGTCCATCTATAGGACATACAAAATACCTCAAGGTGAGCAGCCCTGTGTCTTCTCCTTAAGTGGAAGGGCCCTTACAGACCTTTCTGCTACTGCCTACAAATGAACCTGAGGTGCCACAAACTGATCTGCAAAGGCAGCACACCCACACCAGAAAACCCAGAAGACTAAGTTCCACTTATTTCTACACTAAGGCTAGGAGCGGGGGGAATTCCACATTAACAATGCCTAAGACAGCAGTTAAGACTAAGCAGTTTATAACTTCTGTGTTGGTATGATCCAATTTTGTTGGCATCTGTAATGCTTGGACAGTAAATGCTAACCTTTTTTTAGAACTTAAACTTATGCTTTGCTTTCATTAATTTGCATACTGAACAATAAAAAAGAAAGCCTTTTTACCTTGGAAAAAGTGCTACTGGACTGAAGACGTATGCATTTCACACAGCCTTTGTGAGCAATGACTGTTTTCACTGGCGATGTCAGTTGTCTCAAGTCATACTGCCAGATCTTTCCCCGGGAACATCCTATAGCCAAAGTAGTACCATCAGGCATGAAGTCTACTGTGGTCAGAGGAAAATCAGCTACAATTGTTGTCAGTAACCTTCAAATACGAGAAAGGACAGGATGAATCTTTTAGAATTCAAAAGTTGGACTTTTCTACACAGAGTATCTAAAAAAAATTATATATATAAAAGCTTTCATAATTCAGCTACAGGTCAGTAGTTCAAGTTCTCCAGTGCCAAGTAAATTCAGTGAACTATCTTAAGAAACAGAGTTAGGTTTATCCTAAGCATTCATGCTTAACAAGAAAAAAACTACATATGCCCCAAAAGACTTCATGGGGACAGGATCACATTGCCTTCTTAATAGCAAACACCAACATTATTTACTGGTATTTGCAGCAGCAATCATACTACATACATCCTGTCATCCTTTAGCTTTCCAAGCCTATCAACTCTACCCTTCCCACAGCTCTGGGAAGAACTTCAGGTCTTAGTTTGCATCCTTCTGCTACGCCTTTCCAAAATGCAAACAGACTCCTGCTTTTATTCAGCTAGAGTAAAAGCACTACTCATTCTAAAACCAATGTCCCCCAAAACCACTTGCCGTCCTACCCTCTTACTACACAGTCCCATCACCCATGTCCCATACTTCCTGCTTTTTCAGCCAATATTCTCCCCTATCTCAGCAGCTCTGTGCACCACAGTTCCATCTCTTATCTTAACTAGAAACGCAGGCAAGCAAAGCTCAGGTGGCTGAAGGTCCCCACAGGCTGTACTGCCTCTCACAGAAGTTTACTGCTCTGTATCAACAAGAAAAGCCCGTACACAAGGAGTGGGGAACGTCACTCAAACTGGACTTCAATCAGTTCCCACACGCCTCGGGGTTTTTAATTGTTTGTTAACTTAAAAAGCAAAACGGACTATGGGACAGGTTCTCCAGTAGCACTATGCCAACCACTTCAATGATTCTGAACGGAGGCTGAATGAAATAATTCATGTCATAATCAGGCACGTTTTTTTCAGTTTATAAAATTCAAAGAAGGAATCTTCTAAAATCAAAAGGTCTTTCATATACTCACTTTTTACTTAAAGTGTCATAGAGAATAATTCTTTTATCCAAACCTACAGTTACAAGCAGCAGCTTATTGACTGGAGAAAAGCAGATTTCTGAGGCTGGTGCTTTATGAGTATTTTCAAAATTATGATATGGGTTCTGGCTATTTACATCCCAGAGAGTTACATTTCCACTGTCAGAAACAGTGCCCAGCAAGGATTTCTTAAAGGATGAATATTTCAAGTGTCGAATAGGCTGTAAAACAGACATAAAAAGGAATTTTAAAATCAATATTAAACACAATATTAAATTATTTTCTAAAGACACAAACAGATTAGGAATACAAAGTTAAAGTAGTCTACAAAGGCTTCCAACTCTGAAATATAAAAAGTAAAACCAGAAAAATTAATTTTGCATTACAACGCCATTTTTGGTATTGGGGGGCAGACTTTTTTTTACTATTATGGGGTACCATATGAGCTGATCAGCAAAATGAAGGACAAGAAAAGGAAACTTTTAGAAAAGTTTCTCAATTTTTCAGCAAATATCAGCCTTCATACAAAAAAACATCGCATCTCATCTAAAATTAAAGGAGTGAAAAGGTACATTATTTCACCAACTAGTCTTCTGCCAAGAATGTTAAACTTAATTCCCCTTCACTGATTTGAGGTACTTGGATATAAGCCAATTGGATAAGACACAGGCTCCAGAGTTAAGCAAGTACGTAGGTCCTGCACAACAGACTTCAACCTGTGGGCTGAGACCACAGAAGAGGATAACATGCGTGGTTTATCACATGCAGCCTTGCTGTCGCAGAACCAGCTAATCCAGGAACTTTACCTGCCTTTCAGAAAAGATAATTTGTTTCCACCACATTGCTTCACAGGATGTTTCAGAAGCTCACTGCTCTAATTCTAAATTACAGTACTCAATTTCCTGATTAATTTCACTTATGACCCATCTGCACCTACTCACTCCTGTCACCATAATGCCCTTACACTTAAACTGTTTCCAAACTCCCCAGTGCTGCTTTCCCCTGTTTTAATGAACAGCAACCTCACCTTCCTTCAGGCTTTATTTTCCTATTAAAAAAAAAAAAAAGAAAAAGAGAGTCCCCCAGGACTCATTTTTCAGTACCATCAGTCTCTTTGCAACTCTCCCAGTAGGAATCTTTCTTGAATATGGACAACTAAAATCTTTTACGATCCTCAAAATATTTTGCTACTGCCTTTGCAACGGCAGTAACACTTCATCCATTTTATACTCTAAATACCCACCCTGAAATATCCTAGATTGCATTTTCTTTTTTGAGTCTGTTTTGCTCATTGTCATTTTATATTAAGAAATCCAAGTCTTTCTTTCCCCCGGGAATTTTGAAATCCTACTCTAATAACAAGAGCCTCAGTTGTCCCCTAAATCTGGTATCTTGATTTCTGCTCTGTCAGAGTTATTCCCGTGTCTATAATTTCAATCATTTTTGGATACTGACACAATCCTCTCTTATGGGCAAATGCCCTCCCACTGGGTTTCATCATAGCTCTATTTAGAATCACAGAATCGTTGAGGTTGGAAATGACCTCAAAGACCATCGAGCGCAAGCCTTACCCCAGCACTGCCGTGTTCAGCCCTAAACCATGTCCCTAAATGCCACACCTACATGTTTGCTGAATGCTTTCCAGGGATGATGATTCCATCGCTTCCCTGGGCATCCTGTTCAATGCCTTACTACCCTTTCAGAGAAGAATTTTGCCCTAAAATCCAATCTAAACTGGTGCAACTTGAGGCCATTTTCTCTTCTCCTATTACTTGTTGCCTCTAAGGGGAGACTAACCCCCACTTAGCTGGTACCTATCTTTCAGGTGGTTGCAGGGAGCAATAAGGTCATCCCTGTGCCTCCTTTTCTCCAGGCTGAACAACCCCAGCTCCCTCAGCTGCTCTTCAAAAGACCTGTGCTCCAGACCCTTCCCCAGTTTTGCTGACCTTACCTCTACTATCATAAGCACTACTGAAACTACTCAACAAGAGAGATAATGAAAGAAAATATTTGTTTGATTCATCAATGTAACGAGTTTCTTACCCATCCTCTCTAGTATTTTCTCACAAAGCACTGAATCAAGTACTTTACTCAAATCCAGTCCAATGAGTGCTCTTATATTTTATTTGCCTGAAACTGCTCTCAAAAAGCTATTGTTTTATTCTGGTGGTCTATGATGACCACACCACAATACATTGTACTGGCCTTTATCCTATTTCTGTCTTTAACTTCATTTTCATGGAGATCTGTGTTGCTTCGTCTTCTTCCAGCATCATTTCCAGCACTTGTATTGCATGCCTTGCTGGACACCAAATTGCTTCAACCTGCTTTAAAGAGGTGGCACCTTCAACTCCATATTCAAATAGGAATGAGTATGACTCTTCATCATTAATATGGTCCTCTACTGGACACAATGGAGACATTTTTATCATAATTTTTCTGTTTGTTTACATAGAAAAAATACTGAGAGATTCAGGAGCAACAGCTTCAATTACAAACAGGATCTACATGGGAAACATTCCTGACCCTCACAGTTCTTTCAATTCTTCACCCCCAAATACCTTCCTCCTTGCTGCCCCGGCATCTGCTCATGTTTCATTTTTCTCACTCCTGTCCTTCTGCCCACCAAGATTACTCTCTTCTAGCTCTTCTCAAACCTCCCTTGCTATCCTACCAAGTCGGCCATTTCCTCTTCTCCTTTATCCTTTTAATCTCACAGGTCTCGGCAAGTTCTCCGTTTTCTTTCATATGCCTACATTCCCCATATTACCACTGCTCCCCACCTTCAGCTGTAAAAGCTGAAGAACATTTCACTATATGGAGTGGCCAGAACCCATCACACTCCTTTACAAATCAGCCAGCTGTTCAAACAGTTAAACTAAATCCTGTTGCTAGGAGAATTGCACCAGGCAGCGAAGACTTGAACAAACATTATGTTTTGAAACAAACCTTAATTTATTCTCACAACAGCAGGCAGATAAGAATCTGGTAGTCTAAATGAATGCCAATAGCAAAGACAAATTATGGGATCTGCAAACAACTCTGTGCAAGAACTCAATTCTAATAAAACACAAAGGTGTTTCTAAATTAAAATCAATTAACAGAATATAGGCCAACGCTCCTATGAAAAGAATTTTGTTTAAAGTCACAGAAAGCACTGCAACCTTGGGCTATTCTGCTACTTGTAGAATCTACACAACGCAAGAAATTAACTGGCAAGGAAACTACATTCCACCATGCTGAATCAAACACAGACAAGCTAAAATTTATAAGGTTAGTTAGACTTCACATTCCTCAATTCTAAAAAAAGTTACTATGGAGCGGTGACCCTTCCTAAGTCAGACAACGAGTGCCAGGACCAAACAGTATAATACAATGTTTATCTATTCAAGTTTACTCTTAAGGAAACCTGGCTCCCAAGCTATAAATCAAGTAAAGGCTTTTTAAATTTAACAGAATTACACAGGTCTTCAGATATTTGCATTACTGCAGAATCAATCCTTCAATTCTCTAATTAAAAGCCAAAACAATATTAAAGCCATTTCTGCACATAAAAGTAAAGAACATTTTTAAGATCGAAGACAAGGTGGTAAACTGGGACATCCAACCAGCCAACTCATTACAAAATCATAGCTCAATTCCATTTTAAATTAAAGCTATAATCAAATAACTGCCCTCCCTAAGAAAATGCTATAGACCCTTCAGAATGTGAACAGGAGCTTTTTGTTTGCAATTACTTTAACACATCAAATAGCTTTATCCATCCTAAAGGTCACTCAGCGTTGCAGCAGACCTCTTGATTTCATCTGACAAAACGGTTATTCATGGCATCTCTCTTACTCCTAATCAGTTGTTGGTGGAAAGAATTGAATATATCAGACAGGTTCATGCAAATCATCCTCACAAGAATTTCTTCATTTCACAATTAACTAGCAGCATAGTCCCCAGTCTGGATATTCACCTCAGCTGCATAATCCAGCCATGGACCTCCCTGTAGTTCCTGCCTGAAATCCACATTCTTCATAGGATCGTAACAATCAAATCAGAAAAATGACCTGACTATATAGATGGATTTTTAAGATCAAACCAAGTATGAAGTACAATTTTGCTTCAATACAAGGATGAGATTGGCGATGGATCAAAGACACTGCAGCACCTAAGAGCAGAGATAGTTTAAATTTAACAGAGATTTTTCATCAGAAAGTATACCATAATTCCCAAGATGCTATGAGATTGTAAGAGATTTTTCACTGAGTTAGACTGTTCTTGCTAGACAGGAAAAAAAATTAATTTGACACTATCTGCAATCTAAGACTGAAAAAGCTGTTGCAGTAACAGAAAAGGAATAAGTCACAACTTCAGCATTCCTTACAACAGTAAAGGTCAGGTTTAGGACCAAAGCAACAGTTCTGCATCCCCATGGCAGCTCCTACCTCTGTAAAAACAATTCAGTAAAAAACGAAAGCATGCCTAGAACTCAAACACACGGCTATAAGACAAGACAATTCTCACTAAGAGCACACATTGGAATTTCCAGTGGGACAACATAGCTCATTTACTACTGCAAATGCTCTTATATCAAGGGAATTCCCCCTGTGATACCCACTAATTCTTTTAATATCTTTCGAATCTGCAGGAAGGAATTGCAGTGACAAACCCCACCAAGGTCCTTAAGTAGTACATATGCTTTGTATTTGTCTTGTGCACAATCTTCCTTCAAACTAGCTCTCCCAAATATTAACTAAACACCTAAGTAGGTAAGATAAAACCTCATTACTTTTCTCTTTGAGCAGCTGTGCAATTTTAATCTCCAGATTAAATAAACTTATTTCCAAATACAGGTTTGTATTCACCCCTACTGTACAGACAGCTTTGAACACGTTAGAACCCAGGCTGCATGGTCTTTGCCCTTTGCAACAATATCATTGAGTCATGAGTTGAAATCCTGCTTTGGTTTGTAAAGCCAACTGTGCTTTAATCAGTTCTAAGATGTCTAAAAGTTTGTTCTTGAGGAACCAGTGTCTACAAGTAAAATTTGCTGTAACCTGTATAGAAATTAAGGCACTTGAGAAATTTGTATTTCGATGCTACCTAGTATTTAAGGCTATAATGCACACAGTGGTCTGCTTTCTCCTGTTCTTAAGGGCACGCTTAAAAATTAAAATGAAACAGAAAAACAAAACTTAAAAGCTCTTGAAATGTATTTTCAATTCTAAAGACTGTGAATTAAGCTTAGTACCTGCAAGGAACTTAAGACAGATAGCCTACCTGTCTGCTGCCATAACCAAAGGGAGTACTTGATAAATTGGTGGTAACACTGTGTAGGATGATTTCACCACTCAAAGATCCAGAAACAATGTAGCCATCATTCCAATTATATGCAACACACGTGACTTCATCTTTATGATCCTGTGGGAAAGAGAGGTTAGAGGGAGAGTGTTAAAGACATTCTTCCTAATTTATGCTTTTGCAAAAAAACTTCAGCTTGATTTTTTATGACCATCTGTAACATTTTAAAAGATTTAAGACTTGTTACGGAATATCACAGAAAACAGCAGCAAAACATACCAAAGATCAATCATAACCACTCTCTGATTGTTTGCATTAGGTGGTTTTAATAAATTATTAAAGATGATCATGTAATTATATGCAATACTTTAATAAGACAACCGCAGAGATATTTACCACAGGTGTTATGAATGTTATTTTAAAAGTGAAGTCTCACAGAAACCAGTGATGTTTGAATACACTTTCTGTTAATCTGATGTGCTACTGCCAACCTCCCCTTCTGTCACTTTTAGCATTAACACACATATTTACCAACCTGCTTTTCAGTACAGTCATTTGCAGTGATGGCATTGTGTATAATGAACATATTATTGTTTCCCTATATTCCTGGATAGGGGAAGACAATCGAGCACTTCTAACCCAAAAGTGAGGAATAGATATTGAAGGTATTGTATGGGCTACCTAGCAGTTCTGTTTCAAACTGTAACTCTGAAAGTCCAAGAAAAAAAGTATAAATCAAAGCTGAAGTTTCACACCCTCCTAAAACAGTGGTGCTAAATAAGGGCAAACTATCTACTTAAGGCATCTGGGAAAGATACTAAGCCATCCTAAGTTTTGTGCATCATAAAAAGGTTTTAGAGAATTCATGCTGCATCAGTTGGAAGACAACCATCTCCCAGTTTTGCACAACATGAGTTCTGCTACAGTATTCTACAAATACAGAAGTGTTTTTTCACTTGACATATCAGAAACAGCAGTTACCTGCAATGCAACTCCTGGAAAAAATCCTCATCAGACAATATCAATAAAAATTTGCAAAATAAGAAGTCTATTCTGAAAATTTAAGCATCTATTGTTATAGAATTGTACTCTGAAAACACCAAGTTACATATGTTTGTTAAATTTGCTACTTACAGCACATAAAGAACACAAACTTCAACAAGACCCAGATGTGTGCTAGCTCCTGTCTGTGACCTTGATCCTACAGACACCAGACTTAAGAGGAAGTATATTTTTTACAGCTGGCAGCAAAACCTGGGAGTGGAAAGCCACAGTTCTTCCTCAGCCGAACTTACCTTTAGGCTGCGGTAAATCTTTCGGGACTTCAAATCCCAGATATTAACTGTGTTATCAAGGCCTCCACTGACAATATATGAAGAACTAGAATTCAAGCTCACACATGTCTGTTTTGCCTAATGGAGAAAGAAGAAAAAAGTATGTTAAAGATAATTAAGGGATTTATTCAAATCTACTTAAAGGCATATTGATGTGTGTTTTCATTTTCATCAGCATGAACAGTCCCACTGACAGACCTACTCACACTCTACAGCCATTTCCCATTGAAAGGCATTTAAAATCCAGTCCAGTTTGGACATACGTTTAATATACTTTAAAATGATAGTATATTAATTAATAAACACTCAAATGCTTGCACTTCCCCATTCCCATTTCAAATTTTTTGGCACCTTTTCCTCCAATATGCATTTTCCCTTTAAATTACAGCACCGTAAAGTGCAATCACAGTCTTTTATTCAGGTACTGAGGTTTTTTTTTTAAAAAAAGTCCTAAGTTAAGGAAAAAAAACTCTTTAGAAGAAAGTCAAGAAGTTGTCTAAGTTACATACTTCACATTCCCTAAACATTACAGGGAATATTATAGCAGCAAACCTCATAATTCGGTTAAGTGATTCTTTTTAAAATAATCACTGAAGTACCAGCTTTTGAAAAAAAAAATGTCAATCTTAATGATAGGCCTACATTGAGGACAAATTATTATTCAGTTCTATCATGTTGAAAATTCACTTTTAAGTTCTCAAGAAATGAGTGAAGAAAAAACAAGTCCATCTAATTATTGACATGGTAAAATTGCAAGGGATTGCATTAGTTATAGATCAAATTTAGTGAAGTCTTCAGGACAAACACTCCACCTTTGAAAGAGTTTGCTTCAGCCCCCTAAAAGCAAGGTTTGAACAACTTTTCAGAAAATTTCCAGTCCAAATTAGCATTACAACAGCTATCCAAGGAGAATAATTGCAATGGTTTACAATACTAACAAGCGACCATGTGAAGAGACTCTTCTAAAAGGAAGTCCAACTTTTTGAAGTGCCACACTTCCATTTAACAGGGGAAAAAAAAAAGCCTTGAACACAACACAGATTCTCTTGTTTCTTGCAATTCCAGAAGCTGGCACGTGTACGCTCCAAGAACAACCTCTACATAGACTCTTATGTTTTCCAGTGAACAATTCATAAGCATGTACAATACTGACAGTTCAAGTTGGAAAATGAGTTCAAACTTGAGCTCTATTCCATCTCCTACACATTAGATCACATCTGAACCACTGACTGCCTCGAGTTATCATATTTGAATAACTGCACCTGTATCTTCTTACTGACAGAACTATTTTAAAAGCATGCTTGCCCCCACTCTTTACATGTGTTTAACAATACACAAGGAAATGTTTTTACATATGTGCCATAATTCTAACAATACTAAAATTAAATTGATCCCAATATGCAGAATAGATGTGAGACACACAGGATACAAAGTGAAGTGGGGAAAAAATGAGGGAAAAGCATTACTCATACTTACTCCTTCAGCTATCTCAAAGAGTGGAACAGGTTTGCTTTTACAGCTCGAAACAACTATTTTATCACCAGCAGCAGAAGCAGTGGCCAGGTATCTATCTTTGTCACGAGTTAAGGAGCATAATTGTAGGATACTGGTGATTAATAAAAGCAACAGGAAGTTTCCCGTATTGAACAGAAGACAGATTGGATAAACAGTCTAAAGCACTGTACCTTGAAGGGACCTAGAAACAGAAACATAAGGCTATTTTCCAAGCTTTCATTAAGAAGCTCTTGAATTAACTGCAGCCCGTACTTGCCAATGCAAGAGAGAGCAATTTCTTTGAGAGAAAAGATGAGAAATATCTGCCAGGTATTATTTAAGAGCTCTTTACCACTAAGGCAGCTTATCCGGTCTACAATTCTGTTTCCCCCTACCCCCAAGTAAGAGCCCCATTTATCACCAGTTCAAAGGAATGTCTGCGGCTGTTAGCAGACTATGGATTTAAAGAATGATCCTCGTCATGACAAATGTTAAGACTACTTCACCACACAGTTTCTAGAGTACAATGAGCAGTTGCCAATTTCTCCCCCCTGTACTGAGAAAAGAAAAACAAAACCTGAAAAGGACCTTTTATGAAACCAAGAACCCCAAACAGGAACATTTATAGAACTACAGAGCAGGGAGACTGCATCTGCACCACCACCAAAGAGATTGAATAATCATTTAGTCTTCAGGCCAATGCCCACTGTGATTTTGTATTTGCTCATTTAAGAATAACACAGGTTAATTGGCTGGATTCAACACAAGAGAACCAGTAGGCAGAGTAGTGCTTTCTATTGCTTTCATTATTTTAAGGCACTTTTTTTAGAATTTTACAGAACTATGCAGAACCAAAACTAATGCTTTATCTCTAACAAGTTGACAAGTCTATACAGCAAGGTTCTTCACTGTTTCAGTTTTGGGAGATGAAGAGGAGACTTGGTAGAAGAAAGCATACAAGATAGACTGTCTATAGATAAAGTTTACTAAACACATACAAGAGTGTCTGCATATACACGAAAACGTACCTGTGCTTCAAATCCTCTGCAAGCTCCATAGCTAAAACATGCATTTGTGTTCCAATTGGTGTAACTTTTTTTCTCCTACACTGACTTAGAGGACAGACAATCAGAACTTGCAGGACTCAGTTGCTGTGTGCCAGCATCCTGTCCTCCTTCTACATCAAGATGAGGCACCACCACCTTCTTCTGTGACAGCCATACAAGCTGTTCACCTGACAGCCTACTGAGATTTCTCACATGTTCATCTAACACTTGGCCCCTCATATCATTATCCTACAACTGGCTTCCAAGTCACAGGTGAAAGACCCAAATGGGTCAGATCCATTTTGATGACAAACCCCACCATCCTATGGATGTTTTCCTACAAACCAATGCCTCTGTGCTTCCTCCCTAAATGCTACAAGCAATGGAAAGAAAACCAGTGCCTACAGGGTTAGAGGTAAGTGTACACTATCAGAGACTATCAGAACCAATGAGAAGCTGTCCCAGGAAAAAAAAAAAAATCTTTGATTACAATTTTCCTCACTACACTATTTTACTAGAATTTTACTACACTAGCAATTGCTTTGTTCAAGCTTGTCAGTTAATTGAGCACTGTCCTAAAAGCCAAGTATCGTAATCAACTAATGAAGAAACCAATGAGTAACCTTTACAGGAGGCAATTCAGGCATATTATAGCCATTAGAAAAGCGTGGGCTCCTAAGAGACAAGAAACTTCTTCAGAATTATTTACCATCATGAACCGATTCTGTAAATCCCTTCAACAGGGGGAACCACAAAACTGTGATCAAAATACATACCAATTGTTTCATACAAGACTTCAAAATGCGTCAGGCCTGTGTTTTACAAACACTTCAGTAAAAAAAGGAAAGAAAAACACCACTGGAATTTTGCAGAACACCCACGAAAATACGGCTGAAACGGTAAAGGATACTATTGCTGGCCCAGCATAGTGAACTGACTGGATGTGAGGGCGTATGTGGGTTGAACTGCTCCACCACAGTTAGAGTCGAGGAATCCCATATTTTAATGTCATCTCCTGATGAGGCAAAACGTATGCTTTCTTGCATGGCTGCACCTGTTTAGGCAGAAATAGATGAATAAGTGAAAACACATAAAATAAAAATATAAAACAGGCAGCCTAACGATTCAAAATAACAATTTTAAATGGTACGGTTCAAGTTTTCTCGATAACCGCGATGTTATTTGGCGAGTTACACAGTCAGTACCCTTCAGCTGCACACACGAGTGAAAGCAGCACACACTCCAAGCTTTTGCTGCTTGAATTCTTGCAGGAAATGCGTGGTTTCTTTTTCACAAAGCCATCCCCTCTACGGCATCAAGAGACTAAAATGAAGCTTTTATCTCCGCAGTTCACAGCTGCCTGTGACTATTTGAAGGACCCATTTCCCACCAGTAGATGGGGATATACAAACCAGAATCAAACTGTTGCAGGGGAAGGCTGGGAGGATGGACCTAAAGGACTCGCTTCAGAGCTCATCTCACCACTCCAAAGGAGACATCCGAGAACCTCTAAACTAAACCTTTGGCAGTAGAATATGAACGACAGTGAGTCACCTTTCATCGCAGCTTACAAAACATTACAAAACAAAAAGGCCAGGAACGATGTACCGCTACTTGTTTTGACTGACACCGTTTCAAGACTCAAAGCCAGGCTAAGCGGTGCCTGGTTTGCAACGGTGACTCCCAGCTTTTTACTCCTAGTAATTTTAAACTACCAACAAACGAGGACTCTAAACGTAAGCCTTCCCTTCAGCTGAAAACATAACCAGCCCCTAGCCAAAGTTCGCGGGACGTTTCCACGCAGCTTTAGGCCATTCATTCTTACTGCCGGGAGCGTTAACACTCAAAAAACTACTCAAGAAATTCAGGGTCCGCGTACGTCTTCCCTCGGCATCCCCCCGCGGAGCCGCTCCTCCCGCCTCACACGGAGCTTGTCTCCCGCTCCCCGCTTCAGCCCCGGAGGCCGTGGGAAGAGCCGCTCGGCGCGCCTCGCCCCAAGGCATCGGCATCGGCACCGGCACCGGCCGGCACCGCCCGACCCCGCTCCCGGCCCC
>VZTA01002801.1:124202-226974 GCA_013398855.1 Mohoua ochrocephala
GGCGGGATGGGCCCTGACCCGGGATGGGCCCCTGACCCGGGATGGGCCCCTGACCCGGGATAGGCCCTGACCCGGCACGGAGCCGCTCCCTGGCAGCTGCTGAAGGAAGGTGGCGCTGGCCACGCATTGGCAATAAACCCGCCGTGGGTGTGTTTGAGGGGCACCACATCCGGCATCCGCCGCGTTTTGAATTGGAAAGGCAGAGGAAGGGCCGTGTTCCAGGGCTGAGCAAACACAGCGGGCATCGGGGATGTATGTCCGTGCAGCTGGGACACGGGGATAGCGTGGTGGCACAGCGAAATAAATGCTAGCAGTTAATACATTACTGCCAGGAACACCAAGTAATAGAGAACTGTTGCATCTGCTTCCTGACTTGGAATACAGCTGTTATTCTGGGCATGCTGAGTTTTACAGGAGGAGGGATTTTTTGTTACTTTCATCTGGTAAAATAAAAGGAAGCTCTTCCTCCTGCTTATTTTCACTCCTGCTTTCTACCCCTAAACACAAACTTATTTACTAAATTCTTGACTTTAAAGGTATATTAGACTTTTAGATGTGGAACCTGTAGCAAAACTGTTTCTGTAGAGATCTGCCTTCGAGTGAGTCTTCATCCTGTGTACCCTCAGAACCAGTCGAGCTGAAATGCCTGATTTACTTTCCTTTTCTGACGGAGTCTTGATTTTCCAAGTTCATTTAATGTCTAGTCTGTATAAGTGAACTCGGGAGAAATCATGCTACTGCTACACAAAATGCCATTATTTCCCTACAGCAATGAGGATCATGTCTTTATTGCATCTGTTAATCCTCATTAACCAGTCATTAGTCATAATTTATATCTTCAATCACCTGCCATCTCAGCTGAGCGTTAAGGGACCCACAGCATTCCTACAAGTCTTCTACCCTCGCTCTACCTTATAGCCCTAATCTGCTGCTAAGCCTGTCATGTTTCACTTGTGAGGCCAATGCTTGTTATTCCATTCTAGCTTCAGTACAGAGAACCCAAAGCCTTTTCTTTACCACAAACATGTCCTCTGGCTTTTTCTCTTTATCTCCTCACTGTGGAGCATGACTGTTGTTACAGACAGGTAGGTGAGTACCTGCCTTACGAGCCCCAAAGCTGAACAATTAAAAATTTGGGGGGTTTTAAGTAAACACGATCAGCATGTTTAGCTTCATTCCGTAACAGGCCCTCAATTAAATCAGTTTCTCCTGCTGATAGGACCTTTACTGGCATTTTTTTATGCCAGTGCCTGTGCTGTGTTTCCTCTTGGTATTTGTAAGGGACCACTGGGACATGTTGGTGTATCCTATTTGGGGAAAGGACCGCAGCAAGAAGCCCAGTGTTTAAAGCCAGAGCAGTGTTGTCACTGTCACCTGTGCGAGGCAGGGCATTCCCAGCAATCGTGCAAGGCTGGAAAAGCAGTGGAAATGTGAGCAATACACAGGTGAAGAGAGGTAAAAATAGTAACAGCTTATGTCATAATTTTAACTGTATTATTACTATTGTTATTAAAACTTTTTGGACATAGAAGTATTCTTTCTTTTCCCATAATAATTAGACCTGGGTTAATAACAATTCTTGGATTAGGCTAAGATTTCGATTTTACTAATACATTTTTGCCTTTAAACATACATAGGTTTCCTCTTTGCCCATAAACAAGGTTTTCATTGTAGGGACAGGGACATTAGGTTTTGAAGGATAAGTCACAGAGTTCCAGGGGAGTAAGACCAGTCAGGACACTGGGGGAAAAAAGGCTTGAAGTTCTTTATGGTTATAATTGGTTTTTGAAAACCACTTTAAAGTTGGTATTATCCCATTCGGTAGTGGAATCACAGGAACGTAACAGAGCTGATTAATACACTGCATATTGTGTGATGATAAAATGTACACAGTAATTTCATAGGATAGACAGAATCTTGACTTTCCCTGCTAGCTCTGCTGGATAGTAGCTATGTGATGATGCCAGAATCCACGGGGAATGAAGCAAGCATCACTGCCAAGAAGCAAGGAGCTTTGCCTAGGACACTGACATTTTTTGGTGGCTGCTGAAATGTTCTTTTCAACTCTGGAAGTCTGGCCAGGAGCTAAACCAGCCCTGTAGGTGCTCTGTGTCTCACAGACTTCCCCCCTCCACGCAGGCCTGTAGGGCTGGCTCCGTCAGCTCGTGAGTATTCCTTAGGCAGCACATTCGGGTTCCACACTGAGAGTTTTGGTGCCATTTGCTTCAACAGTCTTTCTTTTTTTTCTATGCACATTAAGTAGAATCCTAAATCATGCTGAGATGGGAGACAAATGAGAATAATTCTAATTATCTCTGGGGTTTCAAAGTGGAAAATTAAATTGCAGTGGTAAATATTTGACTTCAGCACTTGCCTCTGTACCCTTTCACCCACTCTGTTTTAAAGATTAACCTACGCTTCATATTTTCACTTCTCTCATTTAATGATGTATTCAGTATCTTTAACTCAAAGAAAACCTTTGGCAAGCATAAATGGATCTCTCTGCTGGCTTAATTAGTTCAGCATATTAGCTAACAATTAATTCTAGTTCCATCATTATTCTTTTAAAGAATCTTCCTTCTTGGATTTCACTGAAAATGGATTTGGAAACAAATGACTGTTCCCTTTACAGTGTGTCTCAATTGAATAATAACATAAATACCCCTCCTCTTTCATTGAAAGATCTGAAAATATTTTCCAAATGTTGATGCAGAAAACTTCAAATCCCTCACTGATGAGGGGATTACTGTTATCTTCTGATAAAGAAACTGAGGCATAGTGAGGGTAATTACTAGGATTATTTTGTAAGATTGATGTCATCCAAAAAATGGATATATACTTTGGACAACAAAAAATGATCGTGAATTGGAGCTGTAGTGGAATTTAAAAACCAGTCACACACAGTTGGATAAATCTGTGTGAAATTACTGATTTCCACATCATAAAATTAATTTAACCAGAAATAATTTCAAGTTACTGTCTTTTAGTAGGCATGAGAAATCCTGTGAATGCCTTGAATATACAACATCTTTCAAGGCAGCAATATAACTTAAAAACTATATTGAAACAGTATTTGAAAACTGAAATATTCTAAAATCCGTTCAGACCTTTCAATGTTAAGCTCCCTGTTCAAATTCAATTTGAGCTCTAGCAGGTTCTTGATGATACAGTTTTTAATTACAGGACCAGAAGCTGGTTTTGTTCTCAGCAGTTTTGCTTCATTCAGTTCACAGAATGGAAAATACCGAAAGAATTTTAAAAACCCCAAACACCTCTTTTTACTGTCCTTTAGTTCTGCACAGGTCTTTCTCGTCCCTCACCCAAGGGGATGCACTGAAGATAAAATGTCATTCTTTTCAGAATCTTTCCATTTCTCCCTGCAGTGTGCTCTCTCTCTCTCTCTCTCTCTCTCCCCTTGCCCCATCCCATGATTTATCAGCTAGGGAAGCACTATCCATTCCTTCCACAGATGTAGAATGGAGAAATATTTCAGTTGAAATTTGAAAAGAATTGGTAAACGTGCTGGTGGTTCACAGCTGTCAATATGGTAAGCAGCTCTTTGGCATTGCCGTGTGGGGCAGATCACAGAGAAGAGCTTCTCATGGCAGGAAGGTCTTCCTGTACACAGTGCAATCCTCCTGCCTCCTCTTCCTTTTTAATTTTGGAGTCAGTGACACAGACAAGTATTCTATGATAATCTAATTCAGCATGGTGCTGACACAAATTTATTCTGGTTTCACATATTGAAGGCTTTAGTCTCCATTCACTGGTAAGGAAAAAAACCCACCCAACTACTGTAATACATAACCAAGAAACAATTTACTTTGCAATTAATTTTACACTTTTTTTCTGTGCAATTACTGGAGACATTCAGATATAAGCTTCCTTCCTTACAAGCAGATTTTAACTGAAGAGTTTAATTATATGCTGAATGAAAAATGTTTTCTCCAATGTTTTCTTCTAAAACCTGCATTGAATACTTTATCCCGTGTTTATGAGAATAAAATCTGCTGCTATGGATATAGTGAGGTCAACATTTTAATGTTATTATTTCACTGTGCTGTGTTAAAGGACAATATTTTTCTTTCAAAAAAAAAATCTTAGAATGTATTATAAGAAAGTAAGTATAGTAATGTATTTTAAATGAATACGTAGAGGCTTTTATTTAATATTTCTCTTTCAAGTATAGGAATTATAACAAGGTCCAGACAGGCAGCACTGAAAAAACACCTTGTCTGTAATAGAACTTCACTTCCATTTTCACCTGATGCTATAGCATGTTTTACAAATATTAATTAAGCTGCATAAAAGTCCTATGATAATCCTGAAGGTGACCCCAAACAGAAAATGATAGGTTTAGAGTTTTTGTAAAGCACAGCAAAAGACAGAACAGCTTTTTTTTTTCCTTTTTAAACTGCAATTTCCTATTTGTTTCTTGTAAAAGAAAAATGAGTAATGTCAATTTTTATCTTTCCTGCTTTTTGAACAACTGCAGAACAATAAATTATTTTAATGAAAGAATAATGCTAAGGAGTATCTCCTCCAAACTGGCTGTTAGGCAGTTGAACTAAATAATCACACTAACTCCATTTTAAAATTGTCTTGCAAAAATAACTGCCCTGTCAATTACTCACTTTTTCCTTTCTTTTTATCATTATATCATAATCCTTCTAATTTTCTGACTACCTACAGCATTCCAGAAAAGAGTACACAAAATAAAAAACAGCAGAACTTTTAAACAGCTACACATAACAGAAATATATCCAGACTTCTTTCTTTTATAGGAATGAAGAAAAATAGGAGAAAACTTTACTTCCTTTCTTCCTGTACTGATCACATTTAAGATACTCATGACACTGAATCTTACCTCTCTCTCCCTCTTCCTCCCTAAAAGAAACTTCACTCAACCAGGTAACATTTTTCTGAAAAGCACAAGCCAAGGTAAATCTGCAATTTCCAAATAGCTCAAAAAAGTTTATTGTTTTATCACTCGGCTACAGTACAGGGAATGCCTGACTGAAGTGAAAGGATTTTTCACAGGAAATGAACCCAGGAATGGTAACCATTAATGCTGAATTTTCCCGGCAACACAAAAACATAACTAGAGATAGGACAAGTCTCACAGGATTCCTGCCCAAATGTCCTGGGGTTTTTTGCTGTTTGTTGCAAACAAATCAAATAGCGAAGGAGTGCCTGGCTTTGGGATGTGAGCAAAACCAAAGGGCCACGGCCCCTCTCTGGCCCACTAACTCACTTGTTCATGTCAAATTCTCCATCTCAGTCACTGGAGCATTTGAGACGGAGAATACTCTCAAGCATATTGCCTCAGGTGGCTGTTGTCAGGACTCATTTGTGTTTCTTGAGTACTTTAAAATGATATTTACAGCAACACTCAGAGAGCCGAGTTCCCTTAGCTTTTAGAATGATTTAAAAAAATACTCTGTATTGTACCATTTTATTCTTTGTGCTGCCTTGTTGGGGGGAGTTGTTTATTTGTTGTAGGGGTTTTGTTTTGTTTTTAAAAAAATGCTTTGAAATTATGAAGACGTCCGAATGGTCACTTGCGCCCTCAACAACCTGAAATGCTGTTTCCAAACAGATGTATAAAAGAACAAACTCAGCGATGATTTTAAGCCCCTCAAAAATTCTTAACTTCAGAAATAATACCAACTTTTGATAACTGCAAAAGCAATTTAAAAATTGCTGATGAGAATAATACTTCAGGGAAAAAGGAATATCTATTAGCAGGTGCTAGAAGGCTACAAACCTATTCAGCTTTTCTAAACAATAAGTAATTATTGAAAAGCTAGAAAATCCTCTTATTGAGAAACTACTTATAAAATATTTACTTTCTAAAAAATTATTTTAATTTTTAAAACTATTAATGTTTAAATAATTAGAAATAAGCTAAAAGTGGAAATTTTAAAATGTAACAGGAGTCAAATCCTGGTGTGATTAATGAAGTTGTTACAATAGCACTAGAATTTAAGTCTAAGTCTGTAGCATTCAGCTAAGAACTGATTAAACTATTGCAAAATAGCATTTAGTGAAGCAGAGAAATGATCCAATTGAAAAGACTTCCTTCAGTTATTATACAGCCATTGGCAAGATCAAACATATCTTCCAAATTTGTTATTGATTGCAAAGTAACATCAAATGGGATCTGGAAAATAAAAAAAAAAAAAAGAAAAAATACCAAATGAATAACTTTAGTGAGCTTAGAGGTACCAAAAAGTACATATATACCAATATATACATACATATATACCAATAGTTCCACATAAACCCAGATTTCTGAACTACAACCAATGAATAAGTTAGAAATACTTTTTGCCTCAGTATAAATTTGTGGTTAATGACATCTCTTGCAGGAAACTAGTACAACAGGACTCAAGGGAGGAAACCTTTATCAACAGTCTTGCTCACAAAGTTTATCATGATCATCTGTAGGTAAAATAAAGAGCCGCAAGAATGATTACTAATTTGGAAGGCTTTTCCTAAAATGAGATATTGAAGGAATTGAGCTAACAGTAAAAGGTGAAAAAGAGGGCAATGATAAACTGGTTTGTGTGTCCATTGAACATGGAGAACTATTCAACTGATTTAGGTATCAAGAAAAACAATTAAAGGAAGAGAAGCTTGGAACAAGCTACCTAGGGAGGTTAATTTTTAATGCAATTATTTTATTTATAAATTTACTTTTAACATTTAAGATTGGAGCTTCCAAACACTGCACTTTATCCCCCTCAAGGACATAGCTACTCATTAAATAGCATGAAAAACAAGCAGGCTGATAATTTTTTATTCTTAAAACATGAAGAGTCAAATAATTTTAAATGAATAATTCAATGAAAATGCATTTTTTTCCATTTATAAATATAATCCAGGGCTGAATCAAAAGCACTGTAAGACAACACAGACAGAAAAAACAGAATCAAAGAAGAGAAGGTGGAAACACGATAGGTGTGTGACAGCTCAGACAATGAGAAAACAAAGACCACAAATTAGGACTGACTTTGTCCAAATAATTCACCAGAAGATGAGCAACAAAAAAGTGTTTGGTGGGGGAAAATGGTGAAAAACTACATCTAAGAAATGTATCTGCTGCCTTCTCCTGCATGCTTGAAAACAAAGGGAATGTACTATTCCCTTTGTTTGTGGTGTACACAGCCCCTCTCTGAGCTTTCTGTCTCTAGCTGAGACAGGGTAATGCCCACATACAACTTACAGGGAAGTCTGGAAATGCTACTTTGAAATATGCTATTCATAATGAAGTTCTGAGCAGCCTACAAGTTCTGTTGGCTTCAGAGAAGAACAAAGATCCGCAGCATCTTGAAGGATTAGGCTTCAGCTGCTCAACCAAAACTACCATATCTAAAAGCATCTTAGTTTGAAGTATGTGTTTGAAACTTTGTGATGTTCCACCTGTTAAAACATTTTAGCTTGTTGTGGAATTTAGCAAGAATAAAACAGAGCAGCAAGCATCATATTCTTACTAGAAGAACACCACTAAACCTGCTCCTTCACTTCCATTGTAGACCCACAAATAGAAGCAGGCAAAGTGAAAGGAATTCACAAGAATTTAAACAGCTCCAGGAAGTTTCCGTGATTCTGTGAAAGTTTATCTGTATCTTTCCCTGGGAATCTATCAAATCTTGCTACCGTGGAAGATACTTCAGTGGGACTCTGAAAAGTACAGCTTTACAGAATGGATGCAGGTGTACTCTGATGCATTGGTAAAGCCAGATTGAGTGATACGAAGTTCTGGGAGTCATTTGAGAGGGAACATCAGGATGGATAACAAGGGGTGGCAAGAATGGTGCAATGTGTATCAAAGGGAAGCGTGTGCTCAGGTCCCGGACTGCAGGATGCACAGGACAGCACTAAAGATTCTCTCTTCCATAACAGGCCACCAGCCCAACTGTTCTCAGATGAAACTCAGGATTCTTTTCTGGTAGGAAGAGCCATCTGACTGGAAGAGTACAGTGGAGGCCTTTTCCATTATCATTCCATTGTGAACAATTGCTGGCAAGATATTTGAGGATTAGTTGAGGGAGTGGTATGTTACAGTGGATTCCAGAATCTCCCGTGGAGTCCCTTGAGCCCTGGCAGCTGTGGTCCCTTCCTGATCCCCCTAAGGTGTCTGAGAACACTGAACAGCACTGCTCCCTGCTATGGGCCAGTTCCCACAGTCTCCTCTGGGATACTGACTGTGCTGGGTAACAAGATGAATAAGATGTTTTGTCCAGCAGCACGGACAAAAAAATGGCATCCTATCTCTCAAAACATGTCATGGGCAAGGCAGAGAATGCTGAAGAAAACAGAAAAATCAAGCCTGAAGAACTGCAAAAATGCAAGAATGGAAAGAAATTGCATTTGGCAATTGCATCATGGAAATTCACTGGAGTCTGTGTAAACAATGACCAGAGAGTGGTGGATAATCTGTATTAACCATTGTGAGCAAAATCCCCTTTTAATACATTTCTGCATGTATGAAAAGTTGATTCTAATGAACAGTGAAGATATTCACAGCTTGTAATCATGCACATTTGTATTTTATTTGTAAGGATGATAAAATAAAACCAAAACAGAAAGCCCAACAATGAGAAATAAAATGGGAATATGCTTAGTGGTTTAATCCATGATTCAGTTTAACTGAATAATTGTTTCATTTTAGGAAACAGATTTTTACCCTTAATGAGAACAACGTACCTTAGTTAATGGCGAGGACAGGGCTGGAACAACAGACAGCAGCGCTTTGACTTCAGATAAACACCTTTTAGCAATTTCCTAATGGTATAAAACAAGAAAAAACGTGTACTATCTGTGTAGTACAAACATATGCTGTACTATCAGTCTCCTCCGATAAGCTAACAGATGGCTCAGCCTTACAAAATTTTTCAGAATATTCAAGTTTTAGGTTATTCTAATTGAATTCACAGCAAAATAAACCTTAGCTGATGAATGTAAATTTTCTGCAACACAAATAGTTGTGTTTCCTGTACAAACACAAGTGCCCAAACCTTGCAGTTTCTACTGAGGCAAAATTGCCCCTGGTTCAGGTTTTAAATCCAGTGACTGTGCATACTTTTGCTATGTGTTTACTGAAGATATTATAAACAAACACCCTGACAAGATGATATTTATACATGTATAATGCATGGTGTGTTAATCTTATTAGTATTCTAAACATTGTTTTACCAATTACTGACATATATTAATGAAAGTTTGAGCAAACACCTTCAGGTAATCAGAAACACCCACTAAAGGACAGCTCTGTCTACCTTCCTGAAAACTGTGATTGGCCAAAATATCATTTGTTCTCCAAGCTGGTCAAAATACAGCCTCGTAATAATGGCACAGTGCACAATTGTCACTGTTTCACAGCATCCATCAGACAAAATGACAGCCTCTACATCATTAATCATTTCACATAATAGATATAAAGAGAATCCTGTCACATGATAAATGTCTCTCACTTTGAAAATAAACGTCTATTTTGCCTTGGTATTTATCAAGCAGCTCTTAGGCTGTGGCAACATTTTATTCCAATGACATTATCTCAAACAGACCACATGGAAAATTCTGAAATTACCTTTTGTGTGTGTGTATGTGGGGAGACTTATTTGCTTGTGGACCATATTCAGCCTTGCTAATAAAAAGAAAAGAGGAAGATGGCATAGAGAATTGAAAATAAATTCAGTGCCACTTTTGGTCCTCTCTCAAAAATATTATTAGAAGGTTCTTATTTCACCACTGCCCATTTTACATTGAAGATGTGTAACTGATGATTAAAAAGCACTTTTGGGTTGATCGCCGTGCTAATTTAAAACACTGCCAAGGATTTTCAGATGTAGATGACTATAAATTAGGTATCAGTTCCCAAATCTGTATACCTGAAGAGGTAGCCTTTATTTTCAAGTGGAAGGTTGAAAATGCCTGGAGTTCTTTTGTAAAGTGACAAGCAATATATAAGGAAAAGTTAAATATTAAATAAAGAGTGAAAGTATTTCAACTTTACTTTAAAGAAGTGAGGAAAGCTTAATGTGTGCCTTTATGCCTGCCTTCCAAGTTATCTGTCATTTATTTCCCCAAAATAGACATCTTAAATCAAGTCAAACATATATAAGAGCAGAACTGTTCTCACTTACTTCTGTTTTTTCATCAAGATCCACTTTCACATCACTCATTTTGGGTTTATTTGAAGGATTTATTTTCAAAGTTTCACTTTGTTCAAGAAAACTTGTAGGTACGGAAGTCGAAAAGCTCTTAGAACCTTCCATCAATATTTCAACTTGCTCCTTCAGATCAGACAATTTCTCCCTTAGAGAAATAATTCTAAAAGAAGACAAAGTTTTTCATTATTACTGTTATAAAACAACAATATTTGTTGTTTCCAGGTTATAATTAAGCTGACCTAGCTTTTACTACATATTGATTAGGTTCTACATTTTCCTTCATTTCAAGACTGATCTCATAATTTTACAAAAATAAGTTTTCCATTTAATAAAGTGGAAATATGGAATGCATTAGCTTTTTACATTAAAAATGGGAAGTATCATTTTAGGAATGCCTCTCTAAGAAAAGGCTTTTTCATCCAACCAGCACAAGGGTGGCAGAGGCTGCCCGTTATTCCTTCCCTTCCACCCACTAAGCACTTCTGAAAATTTTAAGACTAGATGAATGACAAGGAAGAAATAATGAAAAATGCCATAGGATGTCAAATTAAGGGCAGAGTCTGGCGCTACAACTGAGAAAAATTCTTGCATTCTCAGAGTTGTAATATGGGATGGAGAAAGTAGGTGATCCAGTGAGAGAATGGGAATAACTGCTGGGAGTGCATCTTAGATCTGCTGCATTGCTATGCCAGTGTAATATAATTAGCATATGCTGCTTGGTTCTTTAAGAATCAAAACTAAAATGCTAATGAATGCATTGAAAAAGCAACTGTTTGGATGGGTTTAACACTGTGTACGACATCTTACCGTTTTTCCAGTGAAAAATCTTTGAAAAGCAAAAATGAATGCTTTTAAAGATTTACAGCTCTTTGATATTTTGTACTTTATTTTCTCTCATCCTAAATGGCCGATTGATCTTTAATACAGCATGAAATAACAGGACAGAGTCAGTGATTATTTACCTAGCCAATGGAATCCACAAGTGGCCTGAAAACACAGACACTGAACTGAAAATCTTGATGTTGCTAATCTTGACAGGGTTCTTATTATAAGCATAAAGCAACAAAACCTGTAAAAGAGATGGAATGGGTAAGCTGTAATGCAGTAGTCCTGAGCTATTTCAGTGATACAAGAGTATAATAAATATCAAATACAGTGTACTGATGAAGTCTTAGATAACTGACCTTCAAAAAAGAGGGTAGTGTGACTTCATATGAATTACACTACACTCAGTTTTTATAGGTTTTGAATGAATTTAATTAATTTAATTGGATATAATTACTATGGGTTTGAAAATCAGGTATACCCCACAGAGTCACTATCAAAATCCCAGCACTGTCCTGATCCTGGTCAATCATCTGCATGGCTGTCATCATGCTAGGTTTAAATCCATGAAGTGTGCATAACTCACCATCTGATAAAGCCATACCAATATAAGAAAATGAAATAGAATGTTCTCATCTTTCACTGCAAGAATTTACTAGTATGGTTGCAAACATGCTTCCTAGTGGTAGCTGAATATTTTGACCATATGGAAAATGTCAAGAATATGGCATTCATGCATTATTTGGTTTTAAGTGTTGTCTCTGGTCCTCTATTCATCTGCATGGCCATGATAAAGTAACTTGAAAAACCATATTAAAAGGTACATTATTTACATTAACTTCACAGGGCTTCTATCAGTTTCCTAATAAAGATAAATGGGTCTAATAGAAATTTAGACACTGATCTGCTATGCCAAGAAGTTTGAGATCATGGATTTTTATTGCTGTAGCAGAAATTTTACCTACACTTTGTTCCCTTGTGTAAAGATAAAACGAATTCCATTTCATAGTCTCTCACATTCCTGCAACCCTCCCATCTCTTTCATCTTTCATGTTCAAGTCTGATCTTTGGGATTTTGTAAGCCTCATTTTCCTAATTCTCCCTGTATATGTGTATCTTTGCTTTTCCAAGAGTCTCCCACCAAACTATTATTCGAATGTATCAGTCAGGTCTACCTAGACTTAGACTGGAGGTCTTCAAGACATCAGGGATTTGCAACAGGCATGAATACAGTATGGCCTGGAAGCTCTATATGGGAAACATAGATTTTTTTTTTCTTGGCCTGCCAACAAAAAACTGTCAGGGCATTCTGTTTTCCTAAAGAGCAGCTTTGCAGCAGAGTAAATATATTCTTCCTATCAGCATATGTATAATTCAATTAAAAAGCTGATAACTCATAACACAAATATTCATTGGAAATGAGGCTTAATTTGCTCCACTACCTAAGGAACTGCTTTGCTCTAGTTATACCTTAGTTTCTGTATCGTTTGATGACTTTGCCACAGAAGGAATATACCACTGAATGTTAATTTCCTTATTTGAAGCACTTGCTGCCCTACTTTCTGTCTGCCTGTCTTCTTCTGCAATGACAGAAACTGGAGAAGCTATTCTCACTTGTGACACTTCTGATGTAATTTCAGTAACTTCAGGAGATACCTGAAACACAAAATAAAGGTTTAAATTATATTTTCTGTAGTGAAACGGGGAAAATATGTTATAATCTAGTGTCTACTGGAGTTGGCATGACTTTCATTCCTGCATAAATATATGATAATTTAGATTAATGGGTAGTTTTAAAAAGTGTCCTTTTTACCAAGGTAAGACTTTTCAAAGCTCACGTGATGACACATTTCTAAAGGTAATACAAAGGATCTGTGGGCTGACTTAGAGACACCCACAGTCACAATGATTGTTTCCTTTGACTTAGAATCATTATGGCATTATGTTTTTTGCTCAAATCTATTATTTGGCATACTGATCATACAAAATTTAGTGCTGAAAAAGTAATTTGTCAGGTATACATGTTGATAATTAAAACAGTATTCTTAATGTTAGAATAATGCTTTATTTATGTTTACCTATCTATTTTCTCAGCTGTGCAACTAACAAAGGGTGACACCTGCTGAAAATTCAATAACTTAATTTGTGAAGATTTGTTGTATTTAATAAAATACACATGGAACATTAGCAGGGCATTCATCAAATAGCTACTGTTGGCTGTCATTTATCAGGAAATTAATGCAGGAATACTGTCAGCCAACATTCATTAATGAACAAAAACCTTTTCTTAAAATGGTGAAATATTTGATTTAAAGGCTGAACAGTAATACACCATCTCTGCTTTTTAAAGTATTGCACAGATCTGCAAAGAACACTGGCTAAACAGACGCATTTTCAGGGAATATGGAAGGTATTTGAAAAGGTCCTTAATGTCTCCATCATTGATTCCAAAATGTGGACACTGAAAACAGCTGCCTGGGGAGTTAGTTCTTTTCAAATTTTGACTGTTCATTGCTGAAAGAAATGGAGAATATTACCTACTCTCTCTACAGAAAATTCAGCTCATGACCACTACAGGGCAGTAAATCCAAGTGAGCAGAAGATGGATTTTTCACGATAACTTAATCTTATGCCATTAAGCCAGTTACCATCCCCCATCAAACTTGAGCAGAAGTGAAGACAATGATGAATCCACACATGTGGAAGTCATGCATTCAAGCACAGGGACGTGCCTTCAGTGGCCATAAGCCATGGCAAGCCATGAGGTGTGCATGGAGGACCCACCTCTACAGCCCTCTTCTACAGTCAGTGATGAATCACCCACTATCCTGCTAGCATGGACTGTGAACAAAATTAGGAGAAAACACACACATGGATGTGGGAAGAACCTAATTTATGCTGTGCCCCTGAACTAGAGCTCTTAAAATTCCATTTTATGCTATATATTTCTTTCTAAAATGTGTGTTAAGGGGTTTTTTTTCACTGGACTTTTGGGTTTCTATTCATACTGAATCCTTTTGAAGAAGGACATTACAACTGCTATTGTCAAACTGGTGGGTTGCTGAATTACATACATAAATATTTGCCTATTCAACTGTCTCAAAAGCCTGAAAACAACAAACTGTCTTAGTTAAGTACTTCCAGTCCTACTTACTGTCATGGAGCAGAATAAAAAACAAGCATGCGAAATGTAACAGGGCACAGAATTTTAATTATTAACTTAATGTAATTTGGATTCTTTGGTCAGCAGACCTGAAAAAACCCTCAAGAGTCAAAAATAGAATACAGAGATAGGTGTAAGCTCAACAACTTCATACATAAAAATCATTCTTTCAGAAAGTGTACCTATTTGTACTGTTAAAACTCACAGTAATAAATTACAGTTACATTTTTAAAATAACATCTATAACCTTCTGGATAGTTAAAGCTTCTAAAAATGTTGTGATAAAAATCAATGAAGCTTAGAATTAAAAAAGTAAGAGCTTTATGCTTGTTAGCTGTCTACAACAGTGAAGTTAACATATGATTATGCAGCTTGCACCTGTCACGAACATGACAGTGAGCTCTGAAGCTTATTATTCTAGGACACTGTAATACTAATTATGTCAAAAAAAGAGCAGACAGAGTAAAATAATTTTTGATATATGATGGCTGTTATAAATGTCACATACTATATATTTACAATTTATTCAGTGGCACAGTCAGCTCTTTATTGGGAAATGAGTAATGATATGCTGTCCAACACTGCAGAAAGTTCACCAACTCTAGACAAGCTACTTTCACAGAAGTATTTTTATTCATTTTTATAACATACCAAGTTCTCCCTCCTCAAGACTCCCCTGTCTCCATCTAATACTGAATATAATAGCTAAAAAATAGGTCACAGAGAATGATCTGGTGTTTTAATTTTTAGTATTAGGATAATTATTAATTTGAGAAGTGGGATCGAGAAACTTTGAAAGCAATTATTTTTTACACTGGATCTTCAAAAAACAAATTTCATTCAATGTTCAAAACATGTGCCATGGTCAGTGTAGAGTCCAGAATTCTAATTCAAGATTTATCTGAGTAATATATTCTGAGTTGCCTACATCTGAAAGCTCAAATAGGGTGCTCGCAAGCCAGAGATCTAAAAAGGTTGATTTTCTAGCCAGCTGATAATCGGTGAAAAAAATTGGCATATAAGACCTTCAACAGATTTTGAGAAAATACACCTTACATATTTTTTGAAAATAATATTTTTATTATAGACTAAATTAACAATGTAGAGATTTGTACCTACAAATTGCAAAACTAACATCAGGATATTTTTGGTATGAAACATGGAGATCTACAAGATTTAAAACTTCAGCCCTACTGAGTAACAGCCAACTTTATTAACAAATTTAAAAAACCTTTTTAAATATCATTCTGCCTCATCTTCTAGGGTCTAAATACACTGGCTATGGGATGGAGCTTATTTTTGCAGGAATGAATAACACAAGGCTATTTGCATTTGCTAACTACGTAATTCACTGCTTGCACAGGATTTTGGTTTTGTACTGATGCTCTGCATCAATAATTTCATTCTTCTATAGTGCTCCCAGAAATATCACCATTGGAACTATTGAGAATCTGAATTAGATACCAGTATTATATTTTTGAATCATTAGAAAGAACATAAGTACCTCTGAAGAACCAGCTGGACTACTGAGTGGCATTTCTACATCATGTAGTTCTTCTGGAAAACTCTCAAGACAACACACTGAATATTCAACCAAATTCTTTTCAAGAAAGGAATGCATTTCTGCTATGCGTAGAACAATTCCTGTGTCAGAAATCAAACTAAGGTGTCCATCTCTTGCAGAAAGTGATCCAGGTCCTGGGTTAGGGGCAGTTTTTAAAAGAGATTTTTTTAATTACATCATTATTTGCCATTCAAATGTCAAGTTACTACAGCTACTCTAGATTCATAAGTTTTGAAAATATAATAAAATATGTAAATAGATTCAATATCAAATAAATGCATTTCCAACAATTATACTGATTGTCCTTAAATATTACTAGCTTATGCTATTTGTAATTTTTCACCAGTGCTGAGATAATGAAGCAAACTCTATCCTGACATTATAAAGTAGCATAAAATGGAAGGTGTAATTTTGAGGTGTAGGTACTTAAAACCAGATGTGTGAGCACCAGTATGTTCACCAGGTGCCTAAGCACCCACTAGAACAAACACATATTTATTCAATACGGTCAAAATAAGTTTTAAGAGCTTTTAAGACCCCAGTTTGGACAGCTAGGGGCTGATCAGCTGAGTTGCCCCCTAGGCCCCATCACTGATCACTAAAGCTGAGATTTACATGCACGTTTTGACACCTACTTGTAGATACCTTAGCGTCCCTGTAGTTCTGTGGTGAGCCAGAATACTTTCCTTTCATTTGGTGGTGCAAGGAGAAAATCCAGCCCTCTCTGGAATTATTATTTTCAGAGTTGATAGGTTTCTCTCTAAACAACACCTGTATGTACAATGTAGTACTGTTCTCACCTATTGGTTCATCACTTACACATCCAAAAGCTGGCCATCACATGAAGGTGCATAGTATTAGGGCCTTGTAATTAATGGATTCTTACTCTGTTTGAAAGGTCCTACCTATCACCATGTTCTGTTTACAGTGAAATAACCCAAGCATGTACATCACTCTGGGGTTTCAGTCAAAACACATTCAATAATGCTCAGCCTTCCCATTTACACTGCACTCAGGTCTCCAAAACAGAACCTCAAACTGAACAGATTTATTTATGATGTGACTTCAGTTTGATCTATCTAGAACTAAAAATAAAAATAAATTATGAATTTTTTAGAAATGCTTCAGATGCAGTAGTAACAATTACATTTTGAGGGAGGCCTTCCTGGTATTGTGGAGGCTTATGAATAACTATGAAGAAAGGCAGTAATATCTTAGTGCACTTGCAGCACTTGTAAACTAACATAAATCTTGATTTCCATGACGATTTTTTTGCATTTATACAATTTAAAGGAACTCAAAATTAGGCTATTTCAGATGACAGCCTTTGAATCTGACACTGTTTGCCCAGTATCTCACCTATAGCAGTTTTCTAGAAGGAAATAAAAATACATACCAGATAGGTTTGTGTTATAAATTCTTTTTAAATGATTGTGGTAGCGAATTATGTGAACCCATGTTATTGTCTCTTTCTTCTGGCTGGCCTTGCTGATGGGACTTTCTGTTCCTTTGCTTTCTCTCTGCTTGTCTTCTATGATTTGCTCAATTTCAGTAGAAGCAGCTTCGGGACTTTCAGAGACAACACTGTATCCACCTGCAACTCAGAGTTCAACACACATGAAGTGGTTGAAATCCAAAAGCTATTTCTGCATTGTGTTGGAATTGACTAATCCATAACTAGATGTACAACTTGTGAAACTGGTTATGTTTTTCATACAACAAAACTTATTCCTATTCTGCTTTAATATGAGTTGAAATAGCAAATAGCCTTAAAATTAGTTGAAAATTATTTCTCAGATCACAGGCAGGAACCTTACTGGTCCTTGCAAGAAATTCAAAAGGGGTAGAGAACCAGGTGCATTCTCTCTCTCTGCATTTGAATATAAAACCATTATTTCTACATATTGTTCAATAGAAGATATTCACTAAACGGAAACAACACAAGGAGTCATCAGTCATAACTGTGGCACTTGATGTTGATCCAAACTCAGAAAAGTTAGGTACTCTGAAGTGTTCATTGTTAGTATTAAAAGTTTGTCCCTTTTAGATATTAAGCACATTTTCAATGAAATATATTCTTATCTGTGAAATAAAACAGAAGATAATATTTTCTTTTGTGCTGCCTAAAAGTTGCACTTATGCAGAAAGAGGAAAAAATTATCAGTACAGATATCACTACATCACTGCTTATATTCAATACTGTTTTTCACTGTATTAGTACATGGCCCTCTCAAAAGCACAATTCTTGTGCTGTTTCTCACTCCAAACTGAATAAACATCATTTTATAGTGATTTTATAGTGATTCCTAACGGTAAATTTTCAGAAAATAATTATGAGTGCTTCTACAAAATCTGAATGTCTATTATTCCTGACATTTCACTGTCAATGCCAAAAGTTTAAATGGCCACATTGTCTCATAGATGAAAACTTACATATGTGTTTCACTAAGAGATTTACAGAAAATATTTAGTGTGTTACGCTGATTATTTACATTTCAATTTACATTTCTGTATTTTGGCCTACTATTGCTTTTCTACATTTTCTATTCTTCTTTGTATTGGCTAACAGGACTATCAGGAGAAACACCTGCTGCATTTGCTAAAAGAAAAAATCATCTGTAATTATAAGCAAATGGAGCTAGTGCAAAACAATCTGATGGAAAGTCTTAGCATACAACACTTGTTTTCATCAACCAATCAAAACACATATGTTTAAACACTGTGCAGTAAGCAGACATGGCTCAGCTTTGCCAGCAGCTATCAAGCAGAGCAATTCAGTCTTTGTCAGTCACTTGGGATAATTGAAATTAAGCCACTGAACCAAAATTTTATCACTAAATTAACGGTTCCTAGTTTAAAAATATATATTAATATTTTGCCTTAGTGTTTATATAACATCTAGCAATCATTATCTCAGAATTCCTAGTTTCACTGTTGGGGGTTTTTTTTAGATCAAAAACTTCCATTTCATCACCTCCTTCAGCTGAAAAATAAATGCAGAAGTTAGAAATAAACCAGGCAAAGTTCTACCAAGCTAATGGAAACATCTTTAAATAATAATCCATGGGACTGGAAAGACAGTGAAAATTTTATTATACTGACTTTGACTTTTAGAATACAGTACCCAGGCAGAAAACTTTCCAAGAGTTTGGGCTTGTTAGTTTTGGTGGGTTTTGTTGTTTGTGGCTTTGTTTTTGTTTTGTTGTTTGGGTTGGGTTTTTTGGGGGATGATGCAGGGAGAGACAAGCTATTGAACACCAACATCTCTTTGAAAAATCAAGAGTAAAACTGGAAGTCTCCAAGGGAAAGCTAATATACCTAGGGAAAAAAAAATCAGTTATAAGTCAATATTTGAAAAAACAAAAAAAGAAGCAGTGATGACTGATAGGGAGGCCAACATCTACTTTATATGTCTGGGGAAGTCCTGTAACAAAGGACCATCTGTTTTTCCAAAATGATGGCAATAAGTGCACTCTGTCTTTCTGAGCCACAGGACGCAAACAATGAATTTTTCTTTACATATTCAACACATGCCCAGGCCGATATTTAAAAACTCATGAGGTCTCTACTTAATATTTTGTATTGCTATGCATGATGAGGCTTTTGCTTTTACTTTCTAAAACTGATTTATAATTTTTCATAAATGAAAATTAGATATTAAATTTATTACTAGATTACATGGCATACATAGCTTATTATTTATTTAATTTTCTGATATTATTAGGTATAAAGGAATACCAGATATGAAATCTCTGTATGAAGAAAAAAGATCCATAGAAGCAAATTCTGGGATTTTCTGTTGCACTTCATCCTTCATGCTCTGTTCTTTAACACTCTTCATTCCAATTAACAGCTGAGAAGCAAGGACAGCTTCACTGACCTAAAAAAAACATTTATTTTATTTGGGACTAGTTCACTACAAAATTTATATAGATTTTAAAATCTTAGAGTAGCAAGATGAGGACAAAGAATCAATTATTAAACATACTATATTTTTTTAAAATTAGGAAAATACTCTATTTCTTTGTGACATTAAGGTACACATTATATTTAAATAAATCATTACTGCTGACAGCTTAATTACTACATAAGTGATTTCAAATCAGATATCCTCATCTGGATGCCACTGATGTCTGCCCACATGTCAAATACATGTGCACACGTATCAGGTCATGTGCCATTTTATTTGCATTGAATCAAAGTTGAGGTAAACAGAGTCAGATCTGTCCAAGAGAGATTAAATGCACTATTCAGACAGTGTCCATTTTAATTTTATTAAAAAATACCCATGCCAGAAATTTCAGGAAACCTTAATACTCTTGTTGTTTGCATTGCCTTGTTTGCTTGTGTAAGTAGAATAAGATTAAATTTAAAAAAAAAAGAACAACCTCTTTAGAATATTGCACCAACCTGTGCAGCTGCTCTTATTGCAATCCAGGCTCGTACTTTGCAGACTTCTGATTTCACAGCCTCCTCAGAAGAGAGTTCTCCAGAAGAGGTCTAAAATTATATACCAGTTCATAATCAGGATTCTAAATATATTACGGTAAAATATATTTCAAACATAGAAAAAAGTCCTCCAACTTATAAAGTAATTGTTTTATTTGTAAGTTGTAATAATTGGCATTGACTGTAAATCCATGGATTAATTGCTAAAAATGAAAAAATTATCCAGAGCATACTAATTAGCTGCTCCTGGAAAAAGTTTTCTCAGAGCAGCTTATACTATGGTCACTACTGTATACAGTGTTACTATCATATTCCATTTTTTGGAATCTTAATTACCTCTTTTCTCTAATGTTACACATTTTGCTTTCCATCTATGGGTTGTAGGAACTTTAATGTGGTTAAAGGCACTTATATTTCTCATGCTGTCATTCACATTTGTATGGAAAAATTGAAATCTGGTGAAGTTAGCATTTAAAAAACAGGTTTGAATGTTAAGTATATTTTGCAAGGTAGAAATTAATTCATATATAATTGGAAACGAAAACACTGTTGGTTCTGTGTCTTCCTATTTCATACAGAAAAATATTTTACATGTTATCATTCAATGCAATAAACATGAGAGATAGCATCAAACAAGATCAAATTGTATTATATGATTTCTTTGTGTGATTTTTCTAGGAGGACTTTCAGTATCAGTATGATTTATAAGTCACTGCAAGTCATAGTATGGCAAGGTGCACAATACATATTTCCTGCTTTGAAGAGGCCACTACTCAAAAGATAGAAAACATACACTTGATTTGGAAGGCACCAACTTATCTGTCTGTGATACATCCTCATTATTTGTGGCAAAATACAAATAGAATAGTGCTATTTCAAGGTATGACCGCCTTATTAACCTGTAAGAAACAACACACAGAATAATCAACGTTACTATCAAAGTAAGCATTACAGTGATACAATCTGACTCCTGCATAAGACTAGCCAGATACCTCACCAAATAAATCGTTCATCCAGCCCCCATCATCTACCTTAAGTGCATCTTCTTTCAGAAAGCCATGGGATCCTGTTTTAAAGTCACACAAGTCTAAAACATCCCTATGGTGTGCTTAACAAAAAACACCTTGATTTAACAGTATATCAAATATAATTTGCATTGTTTGAAACAAATATTCCATAAAGAAATTGCAAATGTTTAGTAAGAAAGAATTATTCCCCTCAACCTGCTGAAAATCACTATACCTGCAGAATTTCTCCAATGTTTCTCTCCCCTATAGGTTTATAACAGTTCTCTTATGCAGATTCCTCCTGGCTCTGCAGATTTCTCCAGATCTCACCTATGAATTAACTTCCCCAAGCATAGCAACAAACTCCTGCTCACATAGTTACTATTCTGGACAGATTCATATTGCACAGGGTTGGTTGTTTATATTGTACAATAAATTCCAGCTTTAGTACAAATTGTGTAAAGCGAAATACAAAAGTCAGAGTACAGTTAAAGACTGAGAAAACTAACTGAGAGGATGCCAAATTCGACACTTGGTTGGCAACAATTTAGTTAAACTTCTAGTCTTGCTAACAAAAAAGGATGTGAGACATCAAGAAACAACTTTAATTAAACAATCCCACTGATATCACAGGGCTTGTATAAATGTGATCAGGATGTTAAGTTCTCTAAAACAAGAAAGCCATGGTCCATTGATGTTGCTGTACATTCTTTCAGAAAGACGGTAGCAAATTAAATAAGAGTGTAGCAAATTAAACTTGTAAAACTTCACCACAGTCCATTTCTGCACCATCTTCCATCATGCTGACTGCTTGTTGAGGTTTATTACTATGCCACTGCTTCTACATTCAGAGTTCTGGTTCATTAACTTAAGTAACAGAATACCCAAACAAGCAAGGTAAATTGCTGCCTTTACACTGTCTCTAACTAGACATGGCACATTATTCATTTAGACTGGTCAAGAAACAAAAAAACCTAAAGTCCAATGTATCAGAGCTGCTTGACAGAATTTATTGGCTGTCTTGGCTCAGCTCTTCAGGCATCTTCTAGGCTGATAACTAATGCCAAAGTCACTGTCCTGATATCTGTTACAAACACATTTCCTACGCTCCTTCTGCCTCTGCTCTTCTGACTATTTCTGGCTGCTAACCTTTTCAAGCTGGATTTCTGTTATCTGGAAGGGGGCAGACCACAGCTCATCTTCTGAAATATGAATAAACCTCCTGTTTAATTGATCGCTCTGTTCCCAGTGTTGACAGATAGGGTACAAATTTGGAAATAGAACAGAAAGCTGTAACTTCTGTGTAGTGTTAAAAAATGCTTTTAAATGTTCTTATCATTTGTTTTAAATAAGAGAATAAATATCCGCTAGCTCTTCTCTCTTGAAATAAAACTCTCTAAAACACAAAAAACCCTCCATAACAGAAGTACCAGACCAAATCTCAAAAAACTGCTTAAAAATTATATTCATGTATGATTTAAATTCTTTTCAAAGCTATATAGATTCTTACTCATATTTTTGGTCACGTTGCTGGCTGAGCTTAATAGCTTCCAACAGGGTTTCAACAGCTTGAGATGACTTGTTATTGCCTGTTTCAGTTATCTGGCGTTCTAACTTACCTTAGAAAGAAATACAGAAAGTAGATTTTTAAGATATTTTTAAATTTTCTTCTGTAAGACCCACCCAATCTGTTTTTCCCTCCAGAAAAGTCAAACAGCATAGTACATTATCTATTCTCCTCCTGATAAGCAAGATCTTTTCCAGTTTGTTTAAAAGGTAATGCACAATGCTTGTGTAACAACTCTCTTCACAGAGCAGCTAAAATAACCTAACTTGGGAATGATAACGAGCCCTAACGTTTGCTGATCCCAACTAGCAGAGCGCTGTATGCGGAGGAGTCAATGTGCAGGCACAGGCCTGTGCTGTTCTGTGCTGGGCTGCACACACAATGTGGCCCTCGGGCCTGTGTTGTGCTGGGCACATCCCACAGGATAAATGCAGCCAGCTCGCTGTAACAGAAGAGCCTCTTGGCATCAGCTTCTCAGTACCTTTCTGTAGAAGTGACGCAAGGGGTACTTATGTGAACATGCTTTTTGTTTGACAGCAGAAATGATGAATAACATTGTTTTCTCTCAAGAGTAGATAAAAGACCAAAAAGAAGCAACTTTTCCACAGAAAGGATTTGCATGTTGTGCTACACCCTGATTGGAAGCATGTTCAATACTGCACAACTTGGAGTTCTCGGCCTCTGCAGTAACAGAAGATTATTTACGCTATCTCATTTTTCTTTTATAGCGTTAACTCCAAAATCTGGCGTTCTAAGACATACATTACAGAGTCTTCAGTGTCTTTCTGGCTGGGATCCTCACAAAGCAACACCTCCTGGTGCAAAACATAATGTTCTTAATCTTATTGGCCACACCCTCTGATCCTTGATAACATACAGATGAAAGTAGTTCTAACGTGGTTTTGAAATTGTTTGCAGAATAACGCATCCTGAACTACTCTGGTGCGATACTAAACACAGGAGAGAGATCTTCATCTAGACAGTGAGAAATATCCAAACCTATTCTAGTTTTACAGTAAAATGTCTCCGTTTTCAGAGACACCATGCATAACATTGCCTAGAATGGCACTCGGGATGTACAAACAGGTTTATTTACCTATCTGAAAAAGAAGTTCAGCTTCCATATCTAATTTCCTTGTTGCAGATGCTCTGCAAAGTTTCAATGCTGATTCTAAATGCCTGAGAGCACCTAGCCATTGCAAGTGATCTCCTCTTGCAGCTGTAGAAGCTACTTTTTCAGCTAATGTATGTCCTAAAGGAAAAAACCAAAACAGTTCTTTGTAAATTATTTAGTAGACAACCAATTTATACAAAAATAAGCCAATTCCTTAGAGTAAATGCTGCTACATATTTACTGCTACAATCCAATTCCCAAAAATTCAAGTGACTGATGGATATAAATACAAAACTATAATATTGTTTCACTATTGTATGATGCCATTAACATTTACCTAAGCCATTTAAAAGAAGCTCAAGCTACACCAATCAACCCATTCATAAAACATGAGTGAAAATTAACTAAAACTTAAAAATAATAATGAGTTGTGTTTTTCTTACCAATTTTCATTTTGACTTGAGCTAGCAAGTTAATTTGTGGCAGGTAGATATTCTTTGCAGGTAAGACCAAGCAATTCAATGTACTGTCTTCTATTTGCCGTTCAATGGGCTCACCACAAACAAAAATCTATGAAAAGAGCCTGCTCAGTAAAATCAAGTTACAGACAGCAAATTAAATAGCAGTTTGAAAAAGTAAGTTAGGTATTGCAAAACTCTGGAACTCAAGTGTCTTGTAAAAGAGCACTAGAAAAGGATTCGATGGGCCTGAACTCCTTTACTTTAGTGTGTACTTGTCTTGCAGAAGAGTCTTTTGATGCAAATAAACAATTTTAATGAACTCTTGATGGAATTTAATAATGTTAGGCTTTGGTTTTTAAAAGAAAACTCCCTCAAATCAGTCTTTAAGAAATAGATCTCACAAGTAACCACAGCCCTGGAAAGAAACTGTCATTTCTACAAAGAAATCTGACATCCAGCAAAGGCCGGAAAAGAAAAATAAATTAGCATGTATGGACCAGTCAAACCTTTCATTCATGGAGATAAGACAATGGGGAGACACTGTAAAGTGTCAAGTCACTTGAAGGCTAGCAAGTCTCACAGTTGGAAGTTTGAGTCTGAAGTAATTCATATGATTCTTTATTACTTAGGGAAATAAATATTTCAATGGATTAAACTTCAGTTTTAGAAAATATGAGGGAAGAATTTGATCTAAAAACTTTTCTCTGTAACCCGTACCAAATTCAGGTAGAAATGCCTATCTGTTTTTGGATCCCAAACAGATAAATGGTTTAGTACTCTCACAAAGTTTGTATCTTTAGACTTATTTTTCAAATTACATATTTAAATTTTTACATTGGAATTATTTCTTCATACCAATTGTAACAATCCATCAACCTAAAATATCGTGTTACTTTATATAGGTTGTCCTGATTCAAATTATTCTGAGACACAAAGCTAAGTTCTTGGATGCTTAAAAGTTAGGAATTTAATGAGATCTACATTCTCCCTGAGGCATTGAGTATGAATATGTCCCTCATTGCAAATGGGAAAAGCGAGTGCTCTGCGTCTCCTTAAAAGTCAAACTACCGACTTCATTTTTCACATCTGGATGTGCATTTTGCAACTATTCAACATTTTTAAATTCTGTGAAAATACCGCACTACATAGGTGAGCATGCGTGATGAGTATGGATAAAGAGTTTGGTAAGATGAACTACTTCTTTATACTATTCTAACATAGTTAAAACTGAAGTGATCAGTTACTAGGAATAGCCCTTTTTAATAAATTGATAAAATAGCTTCCAAGATAAATAATTAAGGCTTTTGGAAGGATTTGGAAATGCACCGACATGTACTCACTGCTTTAATGGTAAGCTCATGTGCCAAAACAAGAAAGTTTAATGGTTCCACAGCAGAAGAGCAATGTTCTGTATCCTCTACTATTTGCAGTGGCAGTATGTCTGCCAGCAGAAGCATACTCTTCACAAGAGTCAAAGAAGCTGGCAGGGAAATAAATGTATCCTCTTGGAGTAAACCGATGATATTCTGTTTGGACATAGACAACATAAACCAAAGTAATTACTATCTTCCTGTCTATTTATGAGGACAAATCACACAAAGTGAAAAAAAAATCTATTTTAGAGGCACTATTTCAAGCTTATTTAATGCTGCCATCAGCTGTTCTGACTACACAGAAAAAATGGATCAAAGAAAAGAGAACAGTTTCTCCTTTATGCTCAAACCTGCAAAAGAAGTTTAATGTCTGCCACAGGACGTTTTTCTTGCAGGTCAAGAATAGCAGCTTGTGCCATCATTTCAGCCTGAGTCTCAATATCACCAAAGGCTTCTGCCTCTAATATTACTTCTTTTATCACACTTCTGCGCTCAGCCGCATTGTTTCCTAAAAGAAGAGAATATATGAATAGTAAAAATACAATAGAAAAGACCTTGCTGTGTGTTCTACCATTCTTAAGTCATTTCTACACTAAAAAGTCACAGAAAATACGGTATTATAAATTCCACATTCCACATGTATCATTTCATCAATTTTGTGTCAAATTTACTTTTAAAAGAAAGAAAACCCACTTAGTTTCTAAACTGCACTAGGTTTAAGTTCATCCAAATGCATGCTTTTTATGCAAGCCACCGACATAAATATGAAAATATTTTAGATCTGTTCTACTTATTCAAAAATCTGATTTTAGTTAAAATTCCAAAATAGTAACAGCCTTCAGAGCAATTATCCAGAAGTGATTAAATAAGAGTTTGGCTAGAGACTTAGACTGATTTAGATACTTAAGTGAGTGTCAGAGTTCATAGAACTAAGGAATGAAAAACATTTTATTCATAACCAAACTTCAATAAATGTATTTTGCAATCTCTCTCTCAAATCTTTAAAAAAACAATCTGGAACATTTTTAAGATTTATATAGGGATATTTCATTTATTGGAGATATAGAAAGTGAAAAATATTTTGAGACTTTTAAAACCAGAAGTACTCAGCAACAGCGCTTTTTAAAACAACCATACCTTCTTAATTACACTAGAACATTTGAAACTTTTAGACACAATTATCAAAAGATAATGACTACTAAATGAAAATTAATATAATACCTCCTGTTTTCATACTCTAGGAGAGAATTTACTCATAAATATATTTTCCTTCTTGGATTGGATGAATTTAATACAAATAATAGTTTCGTGATAATAGAGCCCCAAAATTAATGTTAATATTTTTGAATTATTAATAAGAATTGTGCCTGTATAGGCCCGTTATAATCCCAAAATCGAAACCAAGAAAGAGTAGTACCTTTTATATCACCAACACCCTGCACCTGTGTCACGAGTGCAGTCACTAACGCGGCTCGACACCTCAGCCACAAACGCACGTTCCCGTGCTCCTGTGCTGTTACACCGGGACGCAGTCGAACACCTTCAGCGCTGCAGTCCTAATAAGTTCCAAAAGCAAGAAAAATGTTACTTTCTGAGTAACATACTTTACTACAAACAAGGTAACAGGGCAGAATCAGTCTAAAATAAAGTAAATTAATACAAATGCATTACAAATAATAATAACATCCTAAACAGAAGCTTATTTGAAGAGTAGATACATATTTTTTGATAACAGGAGGCCATTTATTATTTACATAAAAATATACATAAAAATAATTTTAAGCATTTTGAATATTAAACTACTTTTTATGTGAGATTCCATAAATAAATCTACGTACTAGATTTGTCATGATGAATAATTCAAAGAGTGTGGATTTTATTCCACTCAAACAGGAACATTACACAAAATTCTAAGGCACATAAAAGTCTAATTTATGTAGAGCAGGATCAGTATCAATTTCTCGTACCTCAATAATGACTAGAAAGAAATTTTTAGGTTTTGATTTCTAGTTTTTTCTGTTTATGGTGTTTAGAAACAAATATTAGTGTGATGTAGTACTACTAGCGTTTGTGAGAATTCTCAGCTCAACTCTTTGTGCTATCTTCATATATTCTCAAAAGTCTTTCTATTACTAAAATTCTACAGTCCATGTTCTACAATTTGTTTCAGCAAGCAATCAATGGACAATACACCACCTGCATTTTACTTATACAGAAAATCATCATGACTGATTTGCATTGATGCAAATGAGGAAAAAAATCTACAGCTCAGTTACTGGCTACAGGACTGTCCTAAGAAAGCAGAGGAGCAAGTGCAGAGACAGAAGCCCCTGATAAGCAACACACACAGAAAATAATTATACTGCGTGCAAGAAAGTCCAGTCTCAATGGACATTACAAAATCTCACTGCTCAGTTGCTCTGTCCATGTGAGTCAGCTTGACTCACTGTGCACTCAAGAGTGACTGTGTGGTGTGTGCCCAACAGGCTTTCCAAAGCAGGGGGCAGAACCCCTACGTATTGGACAACAGAAGTCAGCTGAAATCTTGCTCCATGCGGAACACACCAATGATGTGAAATGGTCCATCTGGCTCTTCGAAAAAGAATTCAGTTTTCAAACAGAAAATCTAAAGTACCTTAACTGAACAATACAAGATTTTCAACTGAAAGCTATTTTTTTCACTTCCTTTTTGTTTGGGGGGTTTTAAACAAAAGACGATTTTCAGTGCTTCCATTTGAGAGTATAGACATAAAAACTGTTATCCCTAACCTCATAGAAATTATAATGATCATTACAGACACACTGAGTACACGTTAAGCAAGTGTATCTGAAGCATGTCAAAGATCATTTTCTCCCCAGGTTAACCACGTAATACAAATGACTGCTATATTCTAATATTATGAAAATCACTCAACACTTTATACAAGAAAGATTCAAATACAAAGAAAGATTAGTTTAAAACAAATATCCACACATACCAAACACTCTCTTTCATCCTTCTCTTCTTGAAAATATGTCACGTCCGTGCTAAGAACTTTTGCGTCTTGGAGAAGTCGAATTGCAGAGAAAGCCAAAGCAACACTGTGGTATAGAGCAATATTATTTAAAAATACTAATTATATTTGCCACTTCATGATTTTATTAAAATAGATACTTCATTTTTTACTATGTCCGAGATGTAAAATCAGCAGTTATCAATTTTTGCTTCAGTAAAACAAGATTGCACTCAGACTATTTTCTGAATTTGTAGGCACTGCATTATGAAGGTGACAAAACAGCAGTAAGAGAAAAAGTTTTGCCAGTAACAGGCATAACCTGATAGTATTTCACTGTTAGGCTGGTCAAGCATTGGAATAGGTTGAGCAGGGAGGTGGTGGAGTCACCATCCCTGGAGGAGTTTAAGAGGCATCTGGAACTGGGTGATACAATTTAGTGGTTTAGGGGTCACAGTGGTGGTGCTGGGTTGATGGCTGGACTTGATGAGCTTAAGGTCTCTTCCAATCCTGATGATTCTATTATTCTATGAATAGCGTATGAGCTAAGATATATTCTGTTGGAGCAATCAAAACAGAACTCCATTATAACTTCCAGTCACAGAATCAGAATCATTTTGGCTGGCAAAGACCTTCAAGATCATCAAGTCCAACTTTTAGAACTAGCCAAATCACTAGATCAAGACCAACCATGGCATATCTGTCTTCAGGGATAAGTTCTTAGAAATTAGAAGATGTAAAAATACTGAAAATTACAAGATGTAATAGGAGAGTTCTATGTCATCCACAACCAAGGCTAATACCGTCCTTCTTAAAACTTTTCCAGGCTATACATTAATCCTTCTGTTAAATCCACATGGTCCAATACTCACAGGATCTTAGTAAACACCATCAAGGTGCAAAACTGATGAGGCAAAACCTCATCAGTAAGAAATCACATGGCATTGCATCTACCGTACCCCCCACCCCATATCCTAAATTCTTTTCTGGAGTTCACTCTGAGTAGCACCTAGAAAGATACAGACACCATTGCAGGAGTGGGGCAGCATTCAACCCCAAGTGTCAAAAAATTATGGGCTTGGATCTCAAAATACTGTCAAGTTTCTTAAAATATTAACTACTGGGTTTTTTCATTTTTTGCTGTCTTTATAAGCACTCAGATACACTCAGATAATGTTCAATTTTCATTACATGTACAAAAATGTATAACTATAGTAGCAGACTTTGTGAATACAATTATTTTCATGATATGAAGACATCTGCAAGACAGAAGATCTTTTTCATAACAAGAATTGTTGTCCAGAGAATGTGCTACTCAAAATATTCTGAGAACTGCCAAAATCAATGACTCTCTGTATTGATTTTACCCAATTGTACATTTTCCTTTATGTCTATAAATCTTTACTTTCCTACATCTTCTCTAAAACATTTTTGAGTTTGGTTTTGGGGGTTGTTTGTTTGGGGTTTTTTACAATTCTTCATGTTCTCTGCCCACAGAAACATTTTTCTAATAATACTAAACTACCAGAGAGTATCCCTAGCTCACCACTTGAAAGAGTTCTCACCAGGTTAACTGTTTAAAATGTATAACCAAAGTTCTTATCTATGCTGGTTTCTTACACAGAGAGACTCTCTTTACATAGAGACTGGCTGTCATGAAGCATATGAAAAAAAAAATAGAAAAGAATTATTAACACCTTAAAGTCCTTTCTACACTGCCAGAACAATGTAAAGAGCTTTTAATGCAAGAGAGATTCAGGGTCTGTGTGAATTTACTGCTTTTGAGATGTTCTAGACTGATGGTTGCAAAGGCAAAGATCTTGCACAAAGAAGTCGGAACAAGAGCTGCATTACTTCTAAATTACTCACATTATTCTGTCAACATATGTATAACCACAGGATGGATAACCTCCTGTTAAGATAAGAGAGCAGTTAAAGTCTTCCTGTCATTTCTGATTCTACCCTCCTTGCTGTTTTTGTGATGCAGACCTGGATGGATTACACCAATTCAGCACAAATAGACCCCAAAGTAACCATGAGAACCAAAGCCATTCATATCTTGGCTTTTACCTTTCACATTTCAATCCTCATGAATCTCCTTCATCATCCCTTTACCTCAGTTTTATTCAACAAAATGAAAACAGAATAAATCAATGTTGAATTTGATGGTAAGTTTCTCTCTAACAACGGAAAACGTGAAACAGAACTCGCTCATAAAAGCAAACAGAAAATAAGGATAATGCAATGATGTACCCCAACTGCTTTTCTTTTTTTGAAAGTTCTCCCCTGAAACCAGGCATCAAAGTTAAAATTACAGGAAAATCTGACTTTTCTTAAAGCATTGCTTGAGATCCTATGGTTCACATATCTCAAATACATTGGAGAAGGTACAGCACCTAAGAGTGCATACAGGCTATTAACAAATATTAACCTAACTTCCTCAGCACCACTGCCTCCAGTTAACTGCTCTTGTCAACATTTAGCAATATTGAAAAGGAGGCTAGTTTTTACCTACATGCTTACATATAAATTTCTTAAGTAAAATATAGACCACAAGCCCAAAGATTCATATATGTCTTGTTTTAAGTAAAAATTTATTCACATAAGCAGACGAGCACATATTTGGGTAATTAGAAAGCTCACATTTATAGGACAGACACCATGTAAGTACTCTCCTTGAGGTCAGTGGCATTAGTGCTATACATAAACTTATTCTGAAGCGTATATTTTTTGCAAGACAGAAGCTGGTAATGCAGAAGCTTCCCTTGATGAAATTTTTGTGACCCTCTTCTGCTGTCAACAAGAGTGATGTGTGTATATATTTCCCTTGACAAAATACACATCCTTTTATCAGCTGAATCAGAAAGTGACAAGATGATCAAAATAGGAAAGTACAGCTGACTATAACAATTTCACCGCTAGGTCATTTCGCCAAAGGAAAAAAAAAAGATGAATTTCTGTAATATCATGCAAAGTTTGATTTCTAGGCAGGCAGGCAGGAAACATTCAGCTGTCTGAAGAAATGTTTCATTTGTATCTGAGGCAGACATATCAGCAGTTTCCATGGCAGTGCAATAAAACTGCAAAATAGGTTAAAAAACCCCAAACCCTTACTTCGTTTTTTGATGGCTTTTTTTCCTGCTACTGACCACTATCAATATATAAAACTCACTAAACAAACACCCATCAAAAATTTGAGAGTCATAAAAAATGATCCATAAAATGCTTGACATCCATTGAAATCCTTGATATCCTAAAAAAAGTTTCTTCAATCTGAGACAAGTTATAATCCAGGAGAGAAACTAGTCTCTAGGATATAAACTGCATGGCAAAATGAAGGGTCCTGCACTGAAATGTCTTGCATATACTGGAACCAGTTCAGCAGGGTGAGAAAGTTTGGGACAGAACTCTACTGCTGCAGGTTTTACCAAGGCTAGTATCAAGCTGAGATTACAAACACGACATTTCATAAGTGTGCATATTCCTCCTTGGTTACTAGTACAGTGACTTATAAAATTCAGGGCACTCTAAAGTATGATGAGGTGACTGTCAGTGACTGGCTGATTTCTCCTTGACAATTTATAGTAAATTAATCTAAATCAAAAGGCACTGAAATAGATTTATATTTCATGATTGGAAATGCCCACAAATAACCTACAAGTTCTTACTTCACATCTTCACTAAGGACATTACTGCTAAATTATTACAGTTAAAACATCTCACAGAGAAATCATGGGCCAATAACTGATCATCTTTTAAAAAGCAAAATAGAGCAATAATAAAAAAATTAAATTCCTGTGTATCTTACATTTCTAAATATACCAATGGGGTTTTTACAGATGACTACTGAGATTTGCAATATTGATGTAGTAATAAAGAATTTTTTTTTTAATCATTGGTGGTCAAGGCTGTGCAAGATAAGGTTGTTCATAGTATTACTTACCTGAGAGCTGCTTGATGCCTTTGCTGAGAAACAGAAGCAAGCTCAAGTTTGGCCTCAATAAGAGCCTCTAAATCTTCCACAGAATACCGAGATATGTCCCCAGCATATTTTTCCTGTATGTCCTGTACAAGATAGCTAAGACTTTCTTCAGCTTCTGTCAATAAAATCCCCTAGAGAAGAACACAGGGTTGTATGATTTCAAAAAACAAAGAAATAAAAAATTTCTTTAGAAATATTTTTTTCTGTTATAGCCTGCTATCACCACGTCTTAAAATAAATCAACTTAAATGCAATATGCCTTTTTTATAAATGGTGTGGGTGGGTGTGTGTGTAATTTTGCTTTTCTCAGGTTTACAGAATCACTGTGTTGAAAGCAGCAACAACTGTGCCTGTACTATTGCCATGTATGCTTAACTACATATTTTAAGGCTTAGCAATGTTACTCACTAATTTCCCATTCATTATCTAATAGCTATACTTGGTAATTTTACACTATACTTCTAACTATGCTTAATAATTTTAAACAATAAATACAATATTAAAAGCAACACTAAAGATGTCGAAATAAGTATTACAGTCTTTATTAGCTATACTTTGACATTCTTGTGTGCAGTATGTATCCTGAAAGTTCAGCTATAATTTACAATCTTTCTGATCAACAAAGCTGTAAGAAGCAGTGAAAAACACATCTAAAAAGAAGTTAATTTTAAATTAAATCTCACTTGTGGAGCTTTCAGCATAATTAAATATTAATTTAAAGGTTTGTTTCATCCAATACATTATTTTGATCAAAATTCAGAGCTCCACTTTAAAAAAAACACAAAAAACCCCAAACCAAAAAAACCCCTGCAAAACAATAGACTAGTTAAAGAAAAGAGTAAGAAATATATTATGCCTCTTAAATGAGCCCTATTCAATTTAAACGAATGTTTCTATTTTAGTTATTTTCAAGGTGCTATTTTCAAGTTATACTAAAACTTTCAGGTTTCTAGTGTATGACCTATACCAATTGCCATATAAAATCATCCTCCATTCTCCAGATGTACTTTCTGCATTACTTTGCTTGTAACAATGGCTAAAAGTAGATACTTCCAAAGTGGAAGACCCCTCTGAATGAAGAATATGTCAGCCCTTAATTTTGACCTTTCTGTGATGTGAAAAGGCCAAGCATGAAGCTCACAATTCAACAAAAAGAAATCCTACCAAACAAACCCCTTCAAACAAAGAAGCTAATAAAGCTGTGTTATGTTTTCTCCAAAATGAAGTACCAGAAAGAGCAACATGAAAAATTTGAGATATTTCACATATTAGAATGGTAGAGAATGGTTTTTTATTCGTATAGAATACTGCCCCATCGAAGAGTCTCAGGTGGCACCCTCTGAAAGGAGATGGTTTTATCTTGAAATCCCATTCAGTCTTTACCCTTTATGCTGAAATAGTCATACTGAGGTCTGATTGTGGAAATACTTCCCACCATTTGAAAAATGATACACCAAAAATGAAAAATGATTGCACCAAATAGTCAACACTTCATGTACAGCTAGTAAGACTACAGTCAGATTAGAAACAGAAGTTTCTAGTCTCCTTTCTCATACCATCCTCTTATCATAATTTCTGTTACATTGAAGGCATTAGCAATGTTTTTGATCAATCTCCTTTTCTCCTAAAAATCAAAATTACCTTCAGCATGGCCATATTTAATTCATCTTTGCAGTCAACAAGATGCACTATTGTGTCTCTTTGTTCCTGTTGTCTTGAATTCTGATCAGCGTCAACTGTCAAATACATTGCAGATAAAATTTCAGATAACAGATGCAGAACCAAAGCATTCTCAGTAATTTGAGAATATAGCCCTTTTCTCTCTACTTACAACTGGGACTTTCAACATCAAAATAAGTAATAATGGAACAAAGTAATAATAATAATAATAATAAAAGAACCTTAACAAATCTTAATGCTTATTTCAATAATGACTGAAGTTATTCAGCAACATTTAAAATTAATATTGTTCAGAATATGACATATTAATTCACATACAGTTAAAAGTGAAAAAAACATGCTTGAAACAATAAAAATAAACTTTTCCACCATCCTTATAATTACCTTTTACATTTGATGCTGCAGTTTTGTTTCGCTCTGGCAAGCTGATGTTGTCAACAGAATATACATTTTTTTCAACTTTTTCAGGTATATTATTTATTGTGGCAGAAAGACAAATTATGAGATGCATTTTGGCTAAGGTTAATTTATTCATAATTTGTTGGTTGCACAGTGGCATCACTGTTAGAGACAGACTCCAATTAAATGTATCTTCCAGTACCTACAAGAAAGTTAACAATTGAGACTATTTGAAATGACACATTTTACATTTTTCTTGTTCAAGACATGTTCTGCTTCTATTAATGATGACACATATCAATAATTAACATGAATAATGTTAGTAATACTCTCAGTTATTATGAATGAGTTGCTCTGTTTCTTTCCAAACTTCACCCCTTAGTAGCACTTGCTACAGCCTCAGAGATCCATTTTCCAGCAGAAGGTGCATCTGTGAAGTTATAGCTATTATCACTGCAAGTTCTATTTTTCTGCATTGTAGGTAAATCTGTAGTTCAAAAATCTCAAAGAAAAGTCTGTTGTTAAGAAAGGGAAAAAATTCTTGTATCAGACCATTCTGGCATATTTCATAGAATCTTTTTGTTATTCATTACAGCATCATTGTTTTATCATGAGTTTAATATTCTCACTTTAGAGCAATAAATTTGAAAGTCCACACAGATTGGCAAGATCATGAGACCAGTAACAGCGCCACATATACTGTGAAGTGCTCAAATCAAAAGCTCAAGATAATGCACAACTTCAAAATAAATCAGGATCTAGTGAGACCAAAAGCTGTCCAGATACACTTCTCATTTCTGTCCTGTAATATCAACTGTTGTAGGAGACACACAAGCTTACTGTAAACAAAACAGAGACAAGTGGAGGGGAAAAGGTAGGGGGTTTAGTTTCTCAATTTGTTTTAATGGTACAACTTTCTCACATTCTGCTAGTATTTACCCCTACTGGCTCAATGGATCTGTGAGAAGGTTAATAAAAGGAAATTATTAAAACAGGAAAACACAAAAGAAGTTATTGATGAATAGGAGATTTTAAATAAAATGAGAAAATGACTGTTTAGACACTGGTTTATGGAGTCACCATTTTAATTTTTTTTTTCTCCCTGGAACCGACTTCAACCCCCATCTGAATTAGGACAAATCTATGAAGACAACTCTGACTGACAGAAATTACAACATTAAAAGAGTGACACTCTCAATATTTTAGCAGGATAAATACCCAACCTTCCATATTACAGCAAAGCCTGAATAATTCCACTAGTATGTTTTGCACAGAAAAGCCACAAATTTGTACATATTAGATCTCCCATCTGAGAAATAGTCAAAATGGTAGTCGGCCTTCCCTTGAGAGGTCAGTCATAAAATTTAAAATTTAGGAAACAGTAATACATTGAGAAGAATACATTTTCTATTTACTGGATTTTTTAATAATAACGAGGATATCTTCTGAACTGGAGAATTCCTACCTTAAGACAGATAAATAAATATTTATGTATAGCATAGAACATTTACCTCTTTCAGATTTTTTTTTACCTGCAAATTTGTAACAGTCATGAGAGATTTTGAGGAATCGAATTTCTGTAAGGCCTGTAAAATGGACAAAACCAAAAAAAAGTAATGTGTTACAATATGAGTATAAAATCAGTGAGTTAACAGAGGTGGGAGGAGGGAAATTTCCCTTCAAATCAGCTCATTAAATTCAATTTGCTCTGCTTCACTGTCTGCAACACAGGGTAAAGGAAGCAAACATGAAGTTTGTCCAACGCTTGACAACGATTTTGGTGAAGAAATTTTTCCTACAGTTCAAGCTGAATTTCACCTGGTGTTCTGCCCAGATGTCGAGTGCTGACACCCATACTTTGCCATGTCACCTACCCAAAAGCACCACTCAGATAAGGGAGACCTTGATTACATTCATCTGGGATTAAATCATTAGATTATTTTCATATGTGCTTGGGAAACAAGGAAAGGATGGTTATGGGGGAGGCTTACCCAATAACCTGATCTGCCTGCACAGGTGTGCTCACAGGTAAGACAAAAGTCCAGGTCAGTTGTTAACAGCTTCCAACCCTTGTGGCACATTAGTGACCAGATATAGGGAAAATCAGACTGACCTGGGGTGATGTGACTGTCAAAGCTCTGTGGGCAGCAATAGCATCTCCTGAGGCTGCCCCCACCCTCCCCAGGGCCCAGGACCCCATGTCAGCCCCAAGGGGCTATCAGCCCCTGCCCCAGAAATGCCACAACAGGGACAGTCTCCAGCTGCCTGCAGCCCTAGCACAGACCCCCAAACTGTGCCCAGCCAGACCCCGTGGCCCTTTGCTGTCACCCCGTGCCGTGTGTGAGCCCGATTCCCCTCCCCATGGCTGCCCCTGACCCCCACCGCAGGCTGATGTCCCCACACAGCCTCAGCTGGTCTCTGCCCCCAGAGAGGTGCCAGGGGCCAGGACTGCTCCAGCTGCCTCTCAGCTGTCCTGCTCCTGGCTAGGGCCGTGGGAACTTGGCCAATAATAGGGCAAGAACTGTGTCCGTGCTTTTCATGCCTGAATATGAAATCACACATTGTTTTTTCTACAGTATTATCTGCAGTACTCAGTGTATAAAACACACGTTTCAAAGCTGATTTTTGGTCCTTCTGTTTAGTGAGAGATTTTAACGTCATTCAAAGCCTGCTGTTTTATCCATCTATTGAAAGAAATTTAGGACTTTCTTAGGAACATGTAATGACTTGTAGATATGGAGTATGTGCAATTTCATGAAGAAAATGGATTGTTATAGTTCGATGTTATACTTTTCTGGTGTTTACCTGCATTTGCTCAGTATATCTGTATCCTGCTGGTATTTTCCATGGAATTCTCTCTCCCCTCACAAGCAAAGACAGTTCATGAAAGGCCTCCGTAAAAAATCCTATATCTGCAAGTACTTTAATCTATGAAAAAAGAACAGAGCCTTTGATTTAAATGCTTTTCAATTATTCTTTTTGCTCAAAATAAAATGCATTTAAAGGTGATTTTCAAATAGATTTGGCTACCAGAATAGTACATTGATGGAGAATGATCTTCAATGGAAAGAAATCTTTTATATATCATAGTGAATAATTTCAAGATGGGTTTTTCTCTTGTAAAAACAAATTCTTTAAAAACTTGCTCCTGACAAAGTGAAAGAACTTACTTCATCTGGTAAGAGTTTTGACTGCCTGTCCAAGATCAGTCCCTTATCAAAATCTGTTTCATAGATTTTACTCATCTTGGTCTCGTAGTACTCAACTACTTTACCTAACCCATATCAGCATTTCCTGAAAATATCTAAAACCAGTACCACTTTGACTCTTAATACCAGTTAGATTCCTTAAAAAAACCCCCAAAACTCACAAATTATTTAAACAACAACAACAACCAACAGCCAAAAAAACCAAAACAAAAAAAAAAACCTACAAGTGAACATTAGTGAAAAGACAAAAATCTGTTCCTGGATTTCACGGAACTTTGTTCTTCCGTGACAGTAATAACAAATCCAGAAGGGAACATTTGGGGGAAAAAAATCATTCATGTTTTGCACTTAAGAAAACATTCAAAAGAAAAGTGGAACAAGATAAAAAATACCAAGTGAAAAGTTTGGACTGAAGAAGGAAAACCTCCTCTTTGTTAAAGAGAGTAGAAAGAATTTATGGAAGCACTCAACAGCCTATGTAGGAAATTAACAGTAAAACTATATCAATAACTCTGCATGCTACTAAAATTGAGAATATAAATAATAATTGCAATTAGAAAGTACCCCTACAATGTGTTGAGATAAGAAATACTAAGCAACAGCTGAACTTAAAAGCATTACTTTTCATAGTAGCAATATATGAATATTAAATTGACTACATTTAAGAAAGAATTGAAAAACTTATTTGAAATACAACATGTTGTGAGAAAGAGAAAGTTTTATTTGATTACCTTGAGGATTCTTCCTTCAATACATTTAGCTGGGTCCTTACAAATCTCAGATACAATATATTGGTATAATGTGAACAGAGGTAAAATCTGTAGCAAAATAGTAGGTCATGGAGCTATAAACATCATACAAGGTACAATTACGGAAATACACATTGCAATTACCTATCACAAGTATATAGATAATGTAAGATTACTGCTTTGACCATCACACATCATCACTACTATGCTCTCTGAAAGATTAATGTGTTAAAACGTTCTTCAGCTGGCTAAAGCTAACCCCTGATACTGCCTTATATGTGATTCACAATGTAGGAAGTGAAGTTTGTCCGAATTATTCTCTACGATCAAGGTGGGGTTTTTTGCTACATCATTAGTGAGTAAACCTAATGGAAATAGGTTGATACAAGGGATTTCTAAAACTGTCTGCATTTTGATACTGTATTTTTTTCAATATAACTAACAGAAGAATAGAATTCTGTAAGCTTTTTAAAATAAACACCATGAAATCCTGCAACTGTCTAAGTGAAATTATACCAATTGTAAAATAAAGTGGATGGTGACGAGACCTAGTGACAAAGTTATTTACATTCATTTTAAACTGAAATTTTTTGTGGGGACAACTAACAAAAAAACATTTTAAAACTGAGCTCTATTAAAGTATAGAGGCACTGTATATCCTTCCAGTATCTGAAGGGGGCCTACAGGGAAGCTGGAGAGGGACTCTTCATCAGGAACTGTTGCAATAGGACAAGGAGTAATGGGTACATATTGAAAGAGGGGAAATTTAAGTTAGATATTAGGAAGAAGTTCTTTACTGTGAGGGTGGTGAGGTACTGAAGCAGGTTACCCAGTGAACTTGTGGATGCCCCAACAATGCGAGTGTTCAAGGCCACGTTGCATGGAGTGTTGAGCAACCTGGTCTAGTGGGACCATGCATGGGCATGGGAGGTTGGGACTAGTTGATCTTCAAATGTCCCTTCCAACCCTAAACATTCTATGATTCTGTGATCTATTGTTATACAATATTTCAGAAAAAGCAGATTCTTTCCTAACAGATTTATGTGTTTATTGAAAATGAAAGAACTTCCAAAATTTAATTACTGTTCAGCTTTTACATTTTTCTTCACTTTAAAATGTCCCCAAGCTTAGAAAATGCTAACAGCATTGTTAGATTTTTGTCAAATTCACTTTAAGTTCTCATAATGTAGCTTAATACTTCTGAATTTGGACTACAAATGCTTGAGGCAAATGTTTTAATTGTACCCATACAGTTTCATACTGATATTTGAAGCAGTTCAACAAAATTAGTCTTTGAAGTTTTATTTTTAGTAAAACTTGAATCTTGATGTATTTTGATTTAAGTGTCAAATCAACTTAGCACCCACCATCTAAAACATTCCCACACAATAAGCATTCAGGGGAAATGAAGCTCTCATTCTGCTAAAACTGCAATTGCTTTGACCATGATCCATGACCTGCATCTATATTCTGCCAGCAAAAGTGCAGAAAGAATCAAAAAATGTGCATGGCCACGTGAAGCAAGCAGTCCAATTAATTGCTCCTGCCTCCAGGTAACTGTCTGCTCCTTGATTTCACTGGATCTCCCAAAGCGAGGACAGTTAAACAAAGCTAAATAACAAAGTGAACTCCAGTAAAGCAGGACGGGAAGAAGCAACAATGGAGGTTAGCCTGAAGTTCCAAAAGAAATCAATCCAACAAATGGCTTGCTGACAAAAAAAAGGTGTAACATCTTTCTGCCGCCTCCTGTCTAACTCCCATCTCTACCTCCTAATCTTTTCTTACTCCCCTGCTGCCAGCTGTGCGATCTTTTCCCCTCCCTGGCACTGGCTCTGCCACTTGCAGGACCTTGCCATAAATGGATTCAATTCATTAAAGCAGGAAAAAACTATCTACTTTTTCAGATGGAGAGTTTTCTGTCATGCTTAGAGTGGATTGACAGAGGTATACAATCACCTGACAGGAAATTCTGTTAGTGCATACAGGACCAAACTAGAAAAGAGAGAGCACTGCACCTTTTTCAGTACTAGTAATCAATGCAATCTATTCATTCCAGTGTACAGCACTGCACCTTTGAAGGAAGCTGGACTAAAGTGGAAATGGTCAGACATTAAATGGAGGAAATAGGAATATAACCAACATAAAAGGGAAGTTGTAAAAATACTTCATACAGAGGAATAAGAGAACATGGGAAGGAGAAAGGCAGAAGGGACTTGTATTTACTGAAAGTAAGTGTTGAAAGCATTCTGGACATACTGCATTGAAAGTAATTTTCAGTACAGTGTATTTTAAATAGTATAAAATAGAACATTTCCTCTAAAGTGCCTAAGCTAAATGAACCATGTGTTGTCATCTTCTAGAATAAACAATTTTCCTGTGTTTCTAAAACTTGTATGCAGCAAGCTATAGCTTGCTCTAAGTGCCACAGAACCTAGCCATAGAGGTATTTTGCTAGAGGTTCTGAGGAATCTCATAAGTACACCCACACAGAAAAGTAAGACTAAGTGTCTTAAAAATCATTTCCAGAGCATAAAAATAATACTTACTATTAAATTTTGTTTTGCACAATGTAGTTCAAACATAATGAAATTCAGACTTGCAACTACAGTAGAGATATCAGCTCTGTAGCGATCAGAGAACAAATCAATACCAGGAATAAGAATATTTGTTTCATATTGTACAAAGTCATAGTCAGTTGTTGGATGTGGAAGAGAAGCTCTAAACAGGGCCTGAAAGTAATAACAATGAATTATTTGTGAAAAGATGTACAAGTATTAGTGAGACGGTATAAACTCCAACTCATAAATTACTTCATAAATGAAACTCCATCAAGGCCTTAAATATTCAGCTGTTTCCAGCCAAAATATTGAAAAACATTTTTTAGAAAAAATGTTTTATGTGTGAAATTGATGGAGGAAAAAACCAAGCTGTAAACAGTCTAAGGACAGTATCTCTCCGATCGTTTCTGGAAGAGCTGCTGACTTTAAAGCCAGTTAAAAGTTTGTTTCACTCCAGTTCCACCTTTAACCAGGTCAGCTAGCACAGCTTAAATCATATAACTAAAAACTAAAATGAAATTTAAGGAAATCATTTAAATGTTCTCTCTTAAAAAGGGAAGAATGCTAACATTTTATCTGATGTTGGATATTCCTTCCCAATTGTGTTTATCTTGGTGTAATTAGCAATGATATGCTAGAGAAATTTGCATTTACACTCAGATCTGAGATATTAACAAGCCTAAAGCCTATACCAGAGGTGGAATTTAAACAAGGTTATCAAAGCTTTCCAATTCAAGGAACAAATTATGGGCTTGAACTTCTTGCAGTACAGTGACAGTAATTGATTACATTTTTCAAGACAATCACCCTGCAAGCTGCTTCCATCCCAATTAATATCAGACCCACTTCAGTCAAGTCACAATTATTTCTACCATTATATAACTGGAACAAATGCTTACTACCATTTCTGGCAAAAGGTGGCATCCCCATTGTTCAGCTTCGTAATTGTTCAGCAATTACAGTGCTAGAAGCAAGTTAAAATCCTCCTTTACCTTTGTTTCTTCAAGTTGTTCTCCCTTTGGTGAACTTAACAAGTTTTTCAATGTGGTCTAGGACAGGTCTCACAGTCACAATCATGACACAAGACATTAACAGTGTCATTGCTTGGTTTTGGAAGAAGCCACTTAACTTCTTGAAGCTGCACTGGGATGAGTTTACATTGATGCCAGTAGAGTATAACTGGCAGAACACTTGCAGTTCTTTTTCCTGTATCACTTTAGTTACTGACATCTTAACTTCCATTTAAAAGTAAACTGAATTTTGTTTTTTTCCTTCTATAGGTCTTTTTTCTGAAAGTTTTCAAACTTAATTTTAATGATCTTATTTTCTTTGTAAGTGAAACTGGATCATTTTTAATATCCTCTATTTTTAGAGCAAACTTCTTATAGAGCTGAGATTTTAGTATTACAAACTAATATTTTTCAGTGCTAAAAAAGATTCAAAATTATTTTTTTTCCAAAGAGTCTGCTCTTGGTTGAAAATTTAAGACAATCCGTGAAGACTCTACAGATCTAAAAGAGCACTCTGCTGTTGTTGATGCCATCCAGCTCTTCCTGAGCAGAATACTTCAAGAGAAGAAAAATATATTTGACTGTCAAATGTTTTAGTCATCTTCATTTTTCAGTATTTTTTCTCTGAGACACTCTAGCCTCCTATTGAAGTGATAATTTTTAGGCTATAATACAGGAATAATGTTAAAAAACAAAGAATAAAAACATTGTATCTAATATGCATAAATTGTCAACTACCTCTGATCTCCATTTTTCCTTCACAACCAAAATGAAAAGAGAATTATTTTAACAGAGGGTCATTTTAGAAGAAATTTGTTAACTTCATGAATTTGAACTGAAATTGCATTCTTACCTTAAAAAGTATAGCAGAAAAATAGCAGTACTTTGTTCTTAATCTCATCTGTGATGTTGTTATATACCTAAAGCACAACAAGTAATAAGAAATACGAATGTACCCATCAATATAAATTATTGAAATCCTTGGGGTTTTAGCCTAATGTAATAATAACACTAACACAATCGAGATGTTTTCCCTACTGGAAAACAACTGCCTGTTCTTTAACTAGGTGCTCAGCCATGCCCTGCAAAGAAGCATTTGACCGAAGACATACCTAGACAAAGGGAGCTGTCAAGTTATCTGCAAACTGAAAGGAGAGACACAAGCAATCTAAGTGCAAAATCCATCTCATGCAAAACTAAAAAGATAAAGGAGATTAAGCAATTCACACCTTGAAGTGCATTTCTTTCCATAAAGGAAGCCTAAGAAAACTAGCACATGGACTTTCACATGGCAGGCGTCTAGCTAAATTTAATGATTCCCACACAGTACCTCATCAGAGCCTTAAACCATCCTGGTAGCGGGGTAATCCTATGATCAACAATACTTGAAATCTTTAATTCAATATTAGAATCCTTTAATCTGAATTTCATAGCCTGTGACTAAGTTGCTGTAGAAAGAGCAACTCAAGAGAAATATGTTTAACAGTCCAAGTCAGGTCTAAACACAAAAGAACCACCTGAGGGAAAAGCTGAGAGGATGGCTCCCTCCAAATCCTGACAAGATTTGGAATGGACATGTGAGCAGCAAAGGGATAGTATCCAATGCAGCAAATAGGTGCCACAAACACCTGTAAAAGCAGCCAGGGATTTGGTCTCACCTAACTGGACCAGAGACTGAACCACAGGTCAGAATTAGAAGAGCTGTCATTTACAATCAAGTTAAACTCACTCCTTTTCCTTTTGGGTGCTAATTCTAAGTGTGGCAATGCCACTTCATCCTGAAATACCCGTGCTAACACTTGCAAAGCTACCTTGGCTTATAGATATTTTACAGTGCTATTAATACGACCTGCTTCACAGGTAAGGCAATTTACTTGGATGAAGCTCTGCCCTTTCATGGTTATAGTGTTTCTAAGGTCATTTAATGCTGTCTTGGATATTTCTAGATTTATACTTTGTACAATACATTGAGGAACAGCTCAGAATTACATTAATAATGTTTTACCAGCAGTCAAGGAGTACTGGATGGAAATATTTATTGATGGTAGACTTTTGTACAGTAATTCAAATTTCATTTAGTTCTAATTCACCAGAAAACTAGTACTTTAGGCAGTAAATCTGACCTCAAGATACATTAATATTTAACGTGTGCAATGACTTCGGAGATGTGATATTTTGCTTGAAAATCAGTGTGACTGTAAAATCCTTGCACTTATGACTTTTTATCATTTTGTTATCTTTTAATGATCTCTCCATATAATGTACAGCTGCATTTGTGATCAAAGATGAGCACTCAAGAAAAGGGAAAAACCAATATTCTCCAAAGGAACAAATTTCTCCCTGAAAGGCAAAATTCCTCTGCTTTTGATGAGTCCTTTTTATAACAACTCGTTATTGGTTTTTAATTAATTTGAAGTTGCCTCATGTCTTGGATGAGCAATTTGTTTAAAATATGGTAGAAATACATATATGGATAAGATACTTACTGAGCTATCTTAGCCACTAAGACTGCTGCATGCAAACATCCCCAAGCTCCAGCCTGAGAAAGAAGTTTCTGACTCATATCAGTTGATCTTCCAACTGCAAAGCAGTCTGTAGCATCTTCTGGAAAACCTAACTCTTGCCAGGTGTTAAGAGCATCAGCAATGTTGAGTGTTTCATCAAGGGCTTGACACCAATATTTAAAAGCAGCTCTGTAACATAAAAAATACCATCATATTGCTGACATTTTCCAAAGTGGAAGATAAGCCCTGCTTCATTTTTCCGGTATTGCCTGAGATACGACTAATTCTGATTGGGTCAAAATCTGACATACAGTTTCTACAACACAAAAAAACCCATACCATTCCTGGTCAAGAGACTTAACTGGGACTCAAATTAAATCATCAAGCAATAGACATTACTTCTTAAAAACACAGATACGCAGAATTGATTTGCTTAATGGCAATTAGGTAGCTAAGAAAAATAAACAATGTCTAGGAAAAAGCCCTCTCAAAATATAGTTAATAGTGAGTTGGATGAAAGAAGTTATATGGACTAGAGGACAGCAAAAGAACTTACAAGACAGTTGAGGGGTATAGGACTGCCAATCAAAAAAAATGAAACTGTGACCTTTTTAAATCCAGTAACCATGTACCTCTTGTTCCCAGCATAAAAGTGAAGATTTCCAAGTTCATGTAGAGCCTGTACCTTGAGGTCTCTCTGGTTATTCATTTCAAGGATTCCTGTTATTTATTTGTAATCAATTAAAAAAACACATTGTCATATCATTAAACCACTTACTGAGCCTTGAACAAATTTTGCATGAGTAGACATGAATACACATATAATTCAATGCATGAGTATTTTTTTTAATTTATTGGTCTTGTATATTTTACCTTCAAATGTACCATTTCTTATTTCTACTAACTTTAAAAAAAAAAAATAAAAATATAGATATATATATGGACCTATTTACCTAATATTTTGTATTTTTATTCTTTCAAATTTCTTCCTGTTCAGAAGATAAACTGGAAAGCAGGTCACTGGCCCTGCTAAACAACTCTGCCTGCATACAGCACAGTTGCACTCTCATAGGCTCATTTTTGGAACCCTTGCTGCAAATAAAACCACTTAGAGCATCTGTTGACCTACTACACTTGACCTGTTTAGCCATACAGCAAAAACAGGCAGCAGTGAGGAGCTGTAACTGTATGAGTAAAGCCATACCAGAATGTAAGATGGAAGCCAAGTAACCAGGTCTCGTACTCAAATGCACAGAATCTGAAAAGTCTGTTTGCTAGGCAAAAAAACTGTAGTGGAATTAAAATGAATCTGCTAAACATCATATCAAATTCTGAATTGGGGATTAATCAGCATAACATCACTGAAGTAATGCTTTTTCATAAAATGAGATAGCTGTAGAGATTATGAACCAAGCCATGGCTTGGTTAGGATCTAACGCAGATTTCCTCAATCAAGAGGAAGAAGGTTGTATATTCCTGGAAACAAGCCTTCAGTTACAGCTGTCTGACAGAGGAAAATAACAATGGAATAAACACATATAAACACAGATAGGCAGAATATTATTACTTCTTAGCTGTAAGCAGAAATTTATGAAAAAAATTACCTATTGTTTGTTCATAGGAAGAGATAATTACTGAAAGCTGTGACTTTGGCATTGGTCTACTCTCAACCATACTGGAGAAATTATATTTTTCTTGAGAAAGGTCACATGGTGCTGGGAGAAATATCACTTCACCTCCCACGTTAAATTTCAGCTTTCTGCTTAAAGAGCTATGACGGCTGATTGCTCTTCCAGCATTTTCTAGATCAGAAAAGTGATTTATATGATCAGTTTGGAAAAGTATTGTACTATTTCTAGCACTACAAATATTTTCACACTACATTAGTCAAACAAACATACCATTCCTGTGTACCCTATTTTCATTTGTTTTCCTATGCTATAATTCTGTATGTCTCCTAATTAAACTCACTGGACATAATTCATTGGTCAGTGTAACCAAAGAATATTTGGTTAAAATATCTGGAAAAGAGGTATAGCTGTAGACAGACAGGTGACACAGCAGCATGGAAAAAATTTATCATCCAACTATTAGACAAATCATAGGAAATAAGGCTTAGAGGTTGTGCTTATAGAACTTCAAATTTAACTTCATATTCTATATTTTTGTAATTGTCAATAACTAAAACTTGAATTTAGAAAATTCTGTTCCTTTCACTCTTTACTATTTTAACTGCATATACACTTAATAAGGGAGAAACACTTCAATGAATCACTCACCCTGTGTGTGTGCAAGAAATAATGAAAGTAGTTTTCTGCTGTGTCTCAGTGCTCTGCTGTGATATTTAGATTTTTCTAGAGTTTCTCTAAAACATCTCAGTGTATCATTGACATCAAGAGGCACACAAACTAGGGCTTTTGCTTGGTTGTCATCTAAAAGGAATTAATAATTATGGAGAAAAATTTCATAATATACAAATAAATATTTTTAGTAAATCACCCTGTAAAACATATTTGAACACTTTCACAACTTCAAAACTAAGGTATATTAAAATTTTCCCCTTTGTTTCCTGTTGCTTTTTGAATTTAAGGAACATTATGAGGAATGAATGAGGAACATTAATTCTATCAATAACAGTGCCGATTCACACTAACTTCTGGGTGTATTGCTGGATATCCAACAATAACAATGGAAAACTGGACCAAGACCACCAAGCTTCCTCATAGGCTGTAGGTTATCTGGTACCTGCTTTTCTCTGCTTTCAGACAGTCTGAATATATTTTGAAAGATCTTGACAACATTACAATTCATCCAAAATATCAAGAACAATAATTTGAAGACAAAGCTCAGTTTATATTAAAAGAAGCATTGTTGGAGAAGTGGAAGAACTATGATAAGGAGGGGAAACAGAATTAAAAAATAAAAATCCAGTGTGAAACAAAGGAAAGACTTTGGGAGAAAAGAGAACACACAATAGTGAACTGTGCTCTGACCTGTAGAATCATTATTCGTCTCAGGACTGAAAAAGCATCCAGGAAAAACTCCTTCACTGGCAGAACGGGCAACGGGCAGCTGTAATTGGTACCCTATGTAGTTTCTGCAACTCATCTAAAAAACATGGTTTTGTTTCATGATATTTGAATAATATCAAGAAAAATAAATGCTTGGTTCTTACAGTTAAATATCTCTATACTCAGTCATATGACAAAATAAAAAGAGGACTAATTAAGAAAGACACCAATGGCTCATAACTAACACTCTTGTCAGTAAGAGGTGAAACATTTACACCTAAATATTGGATATGAGTGTTTCAAAGTTACTGAACGAAACTTGTCTCTTATTTGGTATTTGCCATAATCATGAGCGACTCCTTGATGTTCTGCAAATATTCCAGCTTTCTTTCTGCAGACGAATGCATGGTTGCACAGAACCTGTAGCCGTAAGCACGCCTAAAGGGCATGTTGCCTGGGAAACACAACGGAATGCTGCAGAGGGGGATACAAAATAGCTCTAAGCAAGTAACAACAGCAGCCTAACTCCGGCAGAGAAGCAAACTTCCAGACTTCTGTAAAGGACTAATCCACACAAGACTTTTTATTTTGCTGATGTAGTTACATCACTTCAGAAGCAAAAGGACCAACGGAACTAGTTCTAGACTCTCTGAATGGCACTGATTTATGAAATGTAGCCATAAACTCCAAATTTCTTACCTGAAATCCTTATTACTATTAACTAACACTAGTCTTCAATCTGTAAGCTGTCTTTCAAAACTGTGACTACTTTTCCACAGCTCAGTTATCAGCATTGTGAGGTGGTTTGCCATGGTGCCCTTTTATAGACAAAGGACTGTGTTCTGAATGGCTGGGCTGGAGAGAGTCAGCAGGAAACAGAGAAGACAAAGCACCTCAGCTGCCCTCCCGAGCTAGGAGCGCCTTCAGAGTCCCTGCAAGCCCCGGGCACCGGTGGGCTGTCTCTAGGCCAGGCAGTGGCTCCTGAACCCCATGTTCATGTTCATGTTCAGAACAAACCCATTTGGTACTCTAAATCCCACTTCCCCATCCTCTCCTTCAAGTCCTTTCTTTACATTAGTAACAGAAACATCCCAAAAATATCCACAGCGAGAATGACTTCAGCAAAACTTCTTAGAAATAAACCTTATGTTAAAAAAAACCCGGAAAATCTTAATTTCTAATAGTTAATTCAATGAAAAATTTCAGAGTGGCACTGTTAATAAATATATAGAGCCATGGCTTTTAATGAGAGGAACTTGCTGGGCTGCTTAGGGCTTTTTTTGTTGGTGATCAAGGTTTTTAAAGTTTTTTGCTGGCATTGTCAGTGTTTGGTTTAACTCATTCATTAACTTTGTTCTTTAGGAGCAGTGTTCCAATGCAGAAACAAAGCAATATCCAAATAAATGTTTTAAGGTTAAAAGAGTGGCATCAAGAAATAACATGAAATTAGATTATATGGAATAGGTATGTTGTGCATGGAAGAAATGTCCTCTGGGTCACCTGCTGCTCTTGGAATCATGCCATACAAGCCTTTTCATGCACTTCAATCAATTATGTTCATTAATTTATTATAATTGACTATCTGGGAACACTATGAGAAAGCATATTAATCTAATCAGTGAAAGTGCTTCTCCATATTTAGTTCACATTAAGAGTCAATGCCCCAAAAAGAAATCTGTGTTTCACCTTCTGTGCATCATCAGACAGATATTTTGTGAAATGAGATTCATGGCTGTCTGGGCCACTGAATTGCTGCATCCTTTCCAGCAGCTGCCTCTGAGCGTACACCAGCAGCGGACTCACTTGTTCTGTGTACCTCTCACTGGAAAAAAACCCAAAGTGTAATAATTAAGCAAGATAATGGTATATTAAACTACATAATGTTAGGTTTTGAGTTTTTATTAGAGTTGGTATAACTTACTGTGTGACTATGTTAAATCGTATAGCTATGTGTACCAGGGCTTCCCACTTCTTCATTTGATATAACAATTCTATTGTTTTAAGAATCAGATGACATATCCATCTCATGTCAACCACATTCACATCATCCAGGGGAGGCTGGGGATGAAGATTAGAACCACCATTCTCATCCACAATACCTCCTAAACAACTGGGAATGCAAAAGTCTCCTTCGGGCTCCACAATCTACAGTGAAGAAACATTATTATACCCGTTATTTTCAAATTTTTTTTAGGACAAATCATTTACAAAGATTAGATAGTACTGTAATCATCTAAAAAACTTGTTACAGAGAATAACTTGGAGATATCAGAATATAATGCAGGAGAAAACTCTCTAGTGCAAATGTGATAATAAAGAGTTGTCTTAATAAAAATAACTTTTACCTTAAGAGAACTGCTTGCTTGTAGGTCAATTATCATATCAATGATCGTGTCTGATGCAAAATAAAATGGCAACCAGATGGTGTTCCTAAGAAAACCCCAGGTGATGGGAAATTCATCCGTATGGGAACGTGACTGGTTAGCAATCAATTGTAATTCTTGAGTATAATTCCAAAGTTCTCGACAAGCATTCTGAAGCAATGTCCAGTGGCTACCACGGTGAGCAAGAACCTGTGTACACCATTCAAAATATAATTATACCTTGGAAATACAGAAATTAAAAGCTTCATTCTTTTATTGCAAAATTTAGGCATAAGTAATCTTTCAGAATTACAGTCTAGATGTTATAGAACCTTAATTTTTATCTTTTCATAGAAGCACTAATTTATAATTGAATTTGTTGGGTTTGGTGTGAGAATAAGAAATAAAAATCAATTCACACCACCTATATACGTGTTTTTACTTGGGTTTAGAAGGATTTATGGGAACAGTACTTAGTCTACACTTCCTTTCAATCACTGGTTCTCCTGTTTCTAGTGTGACATTCACTAAGACCTGTAAGGGGAAAGGTAAGTCTGCAAGTATTTTCAGAAAAATTTAACAAACATGAGAAGGAAAGTTACAAAGATGAAATGAAAAATAGAACAATTACATAAATTATTGTATGTTTGATACAAATATCTATAATGAGAGGTGCTGTGTCTGACATTTCATACATTGCACTTGGACATTTTTCAGAAGACAAGCAAACATTGCTTTTAACCAGTGAAATTTGTTTGAAGTTTCTGAAGTGTGGGGTCTTTTCATGTAGAAAGCAGTAAGTATTGTAACACAATGCTTAGTAATAAGTAGTTTAATAAGAAACCAACCACATCTTACCACTGCTCTTTTCAAATGCAAGAAGATGCTTGTAAAATGCTTCAGTAAAAGGATAATTGACGGAAACTGGTCCTGTTCTTCGGGGGTTTGAGAGATGGATACTTTTGTATCCCTTGCTGTTCGACTTCGAGGAGTTCGACTTCGAGGAGTTCGACTCTGTTTAATTCTGTTCTTAGGAAATTTATCTGTAACTGAAAACAAAAAGTTCTCTCTTTAAATTGAGTTGACGTTCTCAAAAAAGAGAAAAAAACCCAGTCAGCTAGGATTTTCCTGTGGCAGCTAAATACTTAAATGTTAGGAAATGCCAATGTTAAGGTTATCGTGTTTGTAAGGTTATGATATTTAAAATATAAGATGCTTTTACTTAGGAATTGGGAGAAGCAGGGATGAAAACAAATTTGAGCAAAATAAGAACGGGTACCAAATAGTTTTCAGCCTCACAGCCAAAACACAATCCTCACTTAAGTTCTAGGAAGAAATCACCATGGCAAGAAATCTCTTGGCAAGCTCACAAGAATCTTTCTTAAACAGAAGCCTCTTAAAAGGAGATGTTAGGAAGAAAGGAGGATTTCTGACAAAATCTGTGGTATGTGTAGAATTGCTTCGTCATAATATTCACTATCAAATATCGCCCAGGGGGAAATGCAAAGGTTCACGGTAGTGGGATACGGTAATATCTGAACTACAGGTTTCAGGCAGAAGCTAATTCCAAGCTATACAGTATTTGAACTCTATGGCAAACTACACATTTTATGCAATTCTTTCAATCAGAATTTTTGCAAAGGCTAGGAGATAGGACTTTTACCAGGTTTCAGCCACTCTCAGTGACTGGCAAGTATCAACACAAAAGTGTTTATGTAAAAGTAAGCTGCTGCAAAGAGAACCAGTGAATTCAAGTGCTAGTTTTTGTCACACCTCCTTGGAAAAGGCAAAGAGGACAGCTGATTTTGCCTAAGGAAGTCCTACGTGGAAAGACAGAAGAATTTTGATCTTTACAGCTGAGGCAAGAATGTGTCCCTGAAGTGCTATTGAAAAGACCAGGCCTGTGATTACTTCTTGAACTTCTGGTGCCTATGCAGACTACTTTGTTTTGACTTGTATGCTATCACTAACATCTGAGGAAATCAAAGTCCTGCATTTCACAATTAACCACAGACAGGAGCCTTTTGGCTCCTGTTGCAACCTCATAGGACTAAAAATAGCTAGAATAATTAAAGTCAAATGTGAAAGACAGAGAAATTAAGTAAAAGTGGTAGCAAATAAATTGGTCCTGAGGTAGCTTCTGACACAGGGAAACACTGGGGAGAAAGCAGTAGAGAAGGAAAATTAAATTCTACTTAAAATTTGAAAGATAATAACAAACTTCAGTCTATAACTTTAAAAACTCCTTGCAGAATGACCGAGGAAATTTTTTACCTGCTAGGAAATGTAAAGGAAACTACCAACCAATTACAAACCTCAGAAATTGAAAGAAATTATCCATGAATTCAGAATAATTCGGAGTATTATCGATTTGGTATGTCTAGGCAGTGTGGTATCTGCAAACCTAAAGCTAGTATCATTAATTTCTTAAAACTTACAAACTTGTTACTAAAATATAGGCTAAAGAATAACTAATTGATAAAATGTAACATATTTATTAATAGATTAAACAATGCCCAGAAATATTAGATATGCTCCATCACTTACTATGACTTCTGTTATAGTAGGTATGCCAAAAAAAAACCAGAGAGGACAATTGAAATCTAGAAATGTCTTCTGTTAACTTAGCATGACTGACTGTTTTTCCAAAGGTGATGTGGAGAACTAATGATGGAGGTCAAGACAGACAGAAATCAAGAGAAAGAAAAAATGAAGTTGAAACTGATTTCAGTTGTGCACCAATAGAAGTTCTTACAGGTTTGGCTTTCAGTCATTTCTGACTTTTCAAGGAGAGAAGGAGTTGTTTTTCTTATGTTATCCTCTACAGCTTCTCTTGCCAGTACAGCGCCAGAATTGTTTAATGAGAATATCTCAGGGTCCAAAATATTGTAACTGCAGAATGGGAGAAAGAGAAGAAAACACAAAAAAACCCCACATACAATATCAAAAAGAATTTTGATATACATACACAAAATTCAGTTTCTCCGACATGATTACTTTCCAGCAGCTTTAGGAATCAGAAATAATGAATTATAGGCAAAGGTTATAAGGAACCAAAAAATAACACAGAATAGTATATTTCAAAGCTTTCATCTCACCAATCGAGTGAGCAACCAAAACTGTGCCTGATGTCCGCATGATGGAAAGCAAAACTTGTTACAAAGCAACAAGTAATTTGCATTTGAAAGCTGAACTGTTCATATGACAAACTGTTCATACGACTGTATTGTAATTCAGATCTGTCTGCATTAACAGCAATAACACAATAATTTCCATTAGTAGCAATCACTGACAGTGCAGTAAGATGTACCTGTCCAGACGCTGTGAACCACTAGTTCCAATATTATATAGCTGTTCCAGGATCTTTTTAAATAAGTGGTAGTGTGCAGCTGCCAGATAGATATTCATCTGAGACTTCCAGGGCATCTCTTCAAGACACACGTGACAAAACTGACTTCGGGTTACGTATTTACGCAGCAGCATCACTAAGGTTTGATGAGCTAATTTTCTCAACTTATCCTTGCCTTTCCTAAACCAAAACATATAAAGTAGCAAAAAATGAAACTGTTTTCTTGAAGCTCTAGAAAAGAAAGTCCTGGTAAAGATACACAGAAGCATCCTGTCGCATATCCACAGCTTTATATGCATAAGCAGATAAGCATATGACATATTTCTAACTAAAAGGCTTTTGCTTTAGTCAAGAAAAGCAATTGTGCTTTCCCTCTCTAAGTGCACTTAACACACAATAAATCCTATTTTATATTTTACCAACTTCCGCAAGATATTTGTCTTAGTACTTTAAAAAGTTTAGCTCTCTTTGAAGTTATTTGTACCTGAATCATACAAACAGATTATTACAGCAAACACAATGTGCTTCAGTCAATTCAGGAGGGTCTACTACTATACTATAAATCTGGATAATTCTTTTTATTGCTTTGCTCTGGTAGCAACATCCCCTCCCCTGCTGAAAGCCATGAAAATCATTTTAAATAAGGTAGGGTTTTTTCTGTCAAGGAGGAATAATAACATTTTTGGATGGTTTAGGGGAATATTTAGAAGATTATATGGAAACTTCTAGGTTATTTAAAACACTTCCAGAATCAGTTACATAATTGCTTACGTGCAAATATTTATAATTCCCTACTTGCTGGAAGCATAAGTAGGGAAATTGGACCAAAGGACCAAGTTATGAATACTACACATTCTTTTAGGTCAGAAGGTAATGTTATTGGCAAGTTAACCAAATATAAACAAATACCTGCCAAAAGAAGAGGTGAATGAATATCTAATATTTTTTAAATCAAAAAACAGTTTTCTGGAAGCTACAGAAGAGATAGTCCAAAGAGACTAGCACAAGGACCACAAAAATCATTCTGAAACTACCCTAACATCAGGGAAATAATAAATATTTTTTATTAGCTTTGTAACAGGTGAACTCCCCAACACAGTTTGAAAAGAATTATAATACACAGATTAACAGAGCTTTTCCACTTTGATGAATCAACATGCTCAAGCTAACACAACTGAAACACAATCTTTGATTATTAATACAAAGACTTGAAACCTTTAACAGCTATTTTCTTAAACAGAAATGCAACAGATTTTGTTTCCTTGAGTGGAAACCAATTTTATACTGAACTAAATCAGGAAAATGAGAGGGCTGTGCAGAAATTAATCTCTTTGATATAAAACAAAAATTAAAATACACACTTAATTGTAAACTAAATTTCAGTCGAAATATTTTTTCCTGTACATGAGCCTGACAACTGTATTCATTTACCCTTGTTTTTCTGGAGAATTCATTACATCTGGATTTTTCATTAAATACTCTCTAAGAGGTCCTTTTTTAGGCACGGCTTTTTTTTTTGGTTTCCTCGAAGGTGATGCCTTTGGTTTCTTTGAAGGTGAGGTATCTCTTCCCTTTAAAAAAAAATCTTGCATGAAAATCTTTATACTTCAAATACTTATTTATACCTGCATTACCAATTACTTGAGGTATAGAGCAGTTTGGCTTACATAGGAACAGAGCATTAAAAAAAAAAATCTGGAACTGGTTGTCAAAATAATACTGCAAAAGAAATACTTAAAAATTCCAGAAAACTTCACAATTTTTCTGGAAAGTACATGTCAAGTGCCTGGCACAAAGAAGCCAGCCGGGTCCCTAAATATTTTCTTTCATATACCAGTGTTTTCATTGTAGAGATAATGACTGTTCTTTTCCTATTATTATAAATAGTTAAACTTTGCAATGCAAAAACTGAGACAGAAAAACCCTTTTCCTAAGCTATCTCAGATGCTATCAGTATCACAACATTACTAGAGGATTATGAGGGAGAAAACTCTTCCCCCAAAATAATAAAAATCCATTAAGATTATTTGTATCTTCTAGTAAAAGTAAAAATTTATTTTAAATTAATGCTGAACAAAAAGCCTTTATTGTGCAATTAGAATATCTGCACAAGGAGCTAAGCATGAACAATTATTCATTAAAAAGTGGAAGTACATATTGCACACCATGTTATTTTAAAGGGAGTGAGGAAAGGCAAGTTTCCACGGAGTTTGGAATGCCTTATTCTGACTCATCTCAAATTCTCACAGTTGTTGGTCTTACAGATGAATCCCATGCCAACTTTTCTTCCTGGTTTTAGGAGTGCAGAGGTCAGCTGAGGGCTACAGTTTGTATCTCAAATTTTAGCAGCTGTGGATGTCTCTAGCTGAGGTTTTTATGAGACAATTTTTAAAAATTTATTTTTGTTCTTATGGTATTGCTACCCAGTAAAAACACACAACTTCTTAAAAATAAAACTCACTTTCTGAACTCCTGCAGCACGTGTGCCTTCTCGCTGAGCAAAAGACCTTGCCTGTGTAGCAATTCCATCAGGACCAAAGAAGTCTTCATTCCTCCTGGTAAAAAATATTATTATCATCATCATCATCCTAACCATCATGTTAAACTCCTTCCACAGTAAAAGGCTATCTCTGGGAACATATAGAGCACATCATGCAATTCCTATTTTATTTGCAGTTTTAAATTCAAAAGATTTTCTTTTCTTCACCCTCTTCAGAAAATAGGAAGTGCTAACTTTCAATGTTTATTATAGAAATCTGAATAAGTAACAACTATATCACCTTCCTAATGCCAAGTACAACAAAAAAGTTTGCTTGATTACCCAAATTATACTACAGAATTCTGCAAAGAATTTCTTCATGTCCTATTGTTTTGGTCTCTTGTAACCACAATTCCTGTTCCCTAAAATATGTATCTCATTTTCACTGATTATTTTCCTTTCACATTTTAGAAATACAGGTGTGCTTTTTTAAAAACAGGATCCTTTTAGCTAAGTGTCTACAGTTTGGCTCAATTTATCTTTTCCCCATAGAATTTTTTTGACACTGTAGTAGGCCCTGATCAGTTTGGTTTTGATTTAACCCAATATACCTTCCCAAGCTATGCCACAGCCACATAATAATATGGCAAATTGCCACAATATGTCTCCAGGTATAGTCAGGTCACAACACAGTGTTTACTGTAGCTATATAATCCTCTGTGCTCATGGAACTTCTGCAGACTAGAGGTCATGGATATTACTCCTGATGGGTGAAACTTACAGTTTCTTTTTAAGTTTTACCAGCTAAAACTTTCAGTTTCTTTTGTAACTGTGACTCTCGTGAGCCTAAGTAGTAGTTTTTCACTACTACTATAATAGAGATCTACCTTTTCAAGTAAACTTCCACGCTGTCTGCCCACTCCAGAACACATTGAAACTTCTCTTCATTCAGGACTTTGTGCAAAAGTTGAACAAAGAACTCAAGGAAACGTGATTGCCCTCTGAATTTAAGCACTGCAATAAAATAACAAATAACACAGGTGTTTATGCTGTAACACGATTCTGAATTCAGCTACAATTACAGCTGTGTATGTCTCAAAGCACTTATTTATGTTATGTTGCATACTCACTCAGAGGCACTAAAATCAGGGATACACAATGGCAGTTGCTCAATGCTTCTTGTGATTGGGCATCCAGAATCACAAGTTCACTCTATTCAATTCACTTCTAGAATTACAAACATTCTAGACACAGAGATTTCTGTGAATTCCTCTTCCAGTAAAATAATTTAATGTGGAAATGGGGTATCGCAATTTAAAAAGAACATTCCATACAAACAGAAACTTTGAAAACTTGGCACAATTTTTTTTGTTAAATTTACTTGTTTCTAAGCTTATTAGAAAATAAACATTATTGAATTTAAAATATTAATCATTTATATACTTAGCATCAACATCTCAAATAATTGGTTGCATTCACTTCTAAATGTGTTTATATTGAGAACTTTTTATAAAGTATGTTTCACTCGATTTCGTATATTTGGGAATCAAACGAAGATAACATTTCTGAGAGCTCATTCCAAGCAAGAATGAGGTTGCTTTACCGGCAACTTTCTGAAGTAAATAAGTCTTTACAATTAATATAAACACCAATTATCCCTACCTTCTCGATAAGCACGCTCTGATGCCCAACATGAAATGACAGGGTAGAGGAACAAAGGAGATTCCTGTCCTGTGAGCTGTGTTCCAGGACCTACATCAATAACCAAATGAAATCCATTATGAAAAGCAGTGACAATACACAATAGAAACTCCACCTGGAGCTGTAACTAACAATTTAAAAAATCCTTCTCTAGCACAGAGTTTGCTTTTAAATCTCTCACTGTCATCCAGAGAGAAATTCAAATGCTTGCTCTTTTCTTCTAATGTAAGTAGCTGTAAAACTTAAATAAGAGCTTTCAGATGTGACTGATGAACTTCCAGCCACTAGACTAATAAGGAGGACATCTGGAGTTCATCAGAGGTCTAACAAAGATCCATGCAAATCATATGTGGAGGAGAATGTGCAGAAAGGACATGTCAAAAAATGTATTTAAGGCTGTACAGCAAGAACTGATCACATGATACTGCTGTGGACTAATGCTTGCATTCATGTTCTCCATGTGGATAATGTAAGTAGGCAGAGGATTTTTTTCTTCTTAACCTAAATGTTTACATAAATATATGTATAGAAATGCATTTATATTCTATAAATAATATATTTTATATAGATGTAGGAGTAAATAATAAATAGAATACACAGATATAAATAGAACACGGAATATATAGGACAATAACTTGGATTCAAGCTTCTGGCAGTTAAACAAAAGTGCATTACCAGCTGATGAGCACCAAAACAATGTTACATGTGCTACTTGTTATTTTTCCTTTATAAAGAAACACAACCTACGAATTTTGTGCTTAGACAAGTACTGTGGTTGAAAAACATCAATACAGCAAATCCCTGAAAAAAGAGAGATTAAAAATGCACTCTGGAACCAGTTGTAATAGTGGATCAATAGCTACAACCTCCAGTGAGAACAGTCAGTTTAGGTCTGTCGAATGTAAATAATGTCCAATTAAATAGACAGCAGGAAAAGCAGACTTTTTAAGTTTTTCTTTTTAGGACACCCTTTCTTACTAGTCTCTCTCATTTGACAAGTTCAAAAATACGTTGCTCCAAAAAAGCATTTTCAAAAAGAAAAATATGTCCCAACAATTTTTAAATGGGAAAGGATTTGAAATTTCAGAATTTAAATTGTACTGTGTGTGAAATACTTTGTTTTTCTCTTCTTTGGAAGAAGCAGAATCAGCTCTTTTCCATTTTTCTTGTAGACTATCATCAATGGAATGCTAAGTGCTGATCCAATTATAAGGATTTCCTATGACAAGGCTTTTTCCAAAACATTTTAACAGCATGCCCTACAGGTGTGCACATTGCCCTAAACCATTCACACATATTTGTAAGGACAGCTGCAAGCTTTGCATGGCCTCACCAAAAGGCTTCTTCTCAATTTGTATCCTGAAACTTATTGACAAATAGACTATTTCAACAACAGAGCAGACTTTAACAACCAATTATTTGTCAGCTACTGAAAATGTGGGGTTTTTCTAACTGATCAATCCCTTAATTTAACTTTTTATTAAGTAATCAATGTGATTTTCAATTAACTTACAGAATTCTTTCATTATGTAACTCGTTCTGCAGGAATGTAGACATCGATGGGAGCAAAAATGAAGGATTAATGCACAGATTAATGGATTTTTTCCATCACCCCTTATCCTGTTTTTTACAAGAATGCTTTCTCTTCTGAACAAATACAGAGATGATGGATGATCACTAGAACATGAGCGGTGTGGTCCTGCAGCAAAGGCCAGTTGCACACTGGGCTATAGTAGAAACAGCAGGGCCAGCAGGTCAGGGGACATGACTATTCCCCTCTATTCAGCACTCGTGAGACCACATCCAGGTCACTGTGTTTGGGTTTGGACACTGCAGTACAAGACACTGACAGAGTGCAGCAAGTCGAGTGAAGGCCAGCCAAGATGATAAGGAGCTGTAGTGCATGACAAAGCAAGAGGAGGCTGAGGGAACTGGGTTTATCCAGTCTTGGGAAGAGAAGGCCAAGAGGAATCTACACCTATCTAATAGGAGGAATACGGAATGTGGAGACAGGCTGTCCCCACTGATAGCACAACAGGCAATGGAAACAAGCTGGCAATCAGAAAATCCCAAACACATATAAAGAAAACCTCTCTAACCGTAAGGGTGGTCAGCTATTGGAACAGGTTGTCCATAAAGGCTGAAAAATCTCTTTCTTCAGAAAGATTCAAAACTTGCCTGGACAAGCCTCAGAGCAACCTGATCTAACAGTACCTGTTTTGAGAAGGGGGTTGGAATAAATACCTTCCAGAAATGCCTTCCAGCCTATACTATTCTACAATTCTATCCAGGCTCCAAGGAGTACAAGATGTCATGTAAATCTAATGAGAAAAACTCAGTAGTGTCTCTGAGTTTAAGTTCCAACCAAATTTTCTTTATAATTCTTACTTGTTAATTCATCTAACTTTGGCAGAATTATTAGCCAGAAAATTCTTGTGCTTGATCCAGACTCAAAGACATTTTAAAATTCATACATTCATTCCTGAGTTAAAAGGTAGTTAAATGCTAGTATGCATGCAATTCCTTCACAAAAAGGACAATTTCTGTTAACTTTCGTCAGGGAGAGTTTTCTCCACTAAAATTTCCTGCAATGGTTATTACTACTAGCATTGGCAGGGTATTAAGACAAGCTATAAATGGACAGTGGTCTTTGCCACTGCATTTTCTGATTTAAGAAGATAAACCAAGCCTAAATAACATGGAATCCAATTTAAACAGATTGGGACAACATATATATTTGCACAATTGTACACAAATGAATATTCCTCTGAAAGAAGAAATGAGTGTTCCATTGGAAATTACAGGAAATACGAATACACACATCACTACCAGGTGATCACTACCACGATCATTATTGCTTCGGTTGATTCATCGTGGAAGATATAAGAAATAAAAGTACTTCTTCAGTAAATGGATTTTTACAAATAAACCATAGAAAACTCCATAGAATATGGTAAGAAGTGTTTCCACAGTACACCTACCTGGTTCTGTCAGTTTGAGGAGACTTGTTTCAAGAGTACTCAGATTTTCTGTTGCTTTTGCCACTGCAGCTAAATGGGATGCCCTTGAGGAACAGTTCTGAAATATCGAATACTTTGTTATGAAAGCTTAGCTTTAACTTAGCTAAACCCAGCACGTCAATAGTGTAATTTAGCTTAGATCCCAAGTCTTCTAAATCTAGATCTTATCATTTCATCACTACTGTATTATTTTTCTTTTCTGATGAAATAAAAACTATGTTCTCAATTTTCTAGCACAGAATATTTTGTCAAGCATGGGGACTCCCCATGTCTGGAGGTGTTCACGACCAGGCTGGATAGGGTGCTGAGCAACCGGGTCTAGTGGAAGGTGTCCCTGCCCAAGGCTGGGGGTAGGAGCTAGATGATCTTTAAGGTTCCTTCCAACCCAAACTACTCTATGATTCTAGAACAAAAAAAATTAATAAATCTAGTCTTCAAAATAACAGAATACAGAATTTGGAGAAAAGAAAAAGTAAAAACCAGAGGAACTACTTTTACCTCTTTGCCAGTGTGTGTTTCTTTAGTTTTCACATCTCCTGACAGGCCGAGTGAAACTGTTGGTGAGATCAACAATTTTTTCCCATAGTTAATGATAATTACTGCAAGTTCATACTCCTTCCATGAATGTAGTACCTATTAAAGAATCATCTGTTACACTTTTTTTTGTTTACATAATATGTAATATTTCATTACTGTCTACTTATAATTGTCAAAATACATGAATATTATAAATAGAAATTAATTACTCAATATGCAAGTTTCCTTTAATAAAAAAACCCAGGACTGTAGACATGTAAAATAATTGGAATTGCAGATACAGTATCTATGGCTTCTACTTCTGCTTAGCCTGTCCCTCAGAGAATAGAAAGATTTACCCAGAAGTATCTATTGCTGTGATTGACACTCTCCTTGTTCTCAGGCAGTACTGCTATCAAAGAACATAAAGGGTAACTAAATGATCCTCATTTACCTCTCTGGTATCAAGTGCACATTTTAAAATCCCAACTGTATTAGTGAAAGGAGTGGTGAAATTTATTTTTAAACTATAAAATTTATAAATTAACAGTGTAGCAAATGTTTTTAGATGGCTTTATCTTCTTTAGATAGAGCTCTAAAGGCCCAAGTGCTTCTACTATGTGCAAGCTAACTTCACATTAGGATCTTTGCCTTTGTGATCCTAAGTGTATAGATTACCTTAGGATAAATACAGTACATGACCCGACTGTAAGTCAAAAGCAAAACATATACCATGCTTTAATGAGAAGCATTTGCAATTCACTCATTCCCTTTGCTATTCTGTATGTTACCCTGTTGAAATGCTATCTCTAAGGAAAAAAAAAACCAGCTATATAAGTGGTAGTCATTTAGCTGAGGAATCCAACAACAAACAAATACTTAATCAAGGTTTCAAGGTTTCTAATAGGTTTTATTAGCCCTGACAGCACTCAGCTGGGGCCTACGCATGTGGGGCCAGGAGCTCCCTCTCAGCTCAAGTCTAAGCCTACACTCCTTGTTGGTTCCTACATGGCAGGAATGCTGGTCTCCAGCTTGGTCCAAGCCATGCCTGGGTGTGGCAATGGATCCACTAGACTGGGCATCTGGCCCATGGACCAACTTCTGAGCTTGACCTCAGGCTGTTCCCATCACGATGGACCAGCCTGCTGGGCTCTGTCTGACCCTAGCCACCTCACCAGGCCTTATCCTGACCTGTGGACTGACTTCCCAACTTCAAATCTGACCGGTCTCATCACCACAAACTTGCCTGATAATCTGGATGCCTGGTTGAACCTCACTACCAGGTGCTGCTCTGCCAGCCATGGCACTGCCCTTGGCTCCTGGCCTCACGGCCATGCTGGCCTTGCAGAGCATTTTCAGGGTTATTTGATACCGATCTGCTCTTGTGAGGTGAGCACGGAGATTGAGCTCCTATAGAGACCAAGCTGAGGAATCACCAACACGGGGGAATCCCTCCAGCCATTAGCCCCAGCTCAGCTTCAGTATGAACTCTTAGTTGAGGTGTACTCAAAACTAGAGGAAAGCTGACTTTTTCAGTATCACATGTTTATGATAGCGAGTAATTTAAGTGCAGCATGTCTCTAAACCCCAGGAAAAAATCCAGTACCATGTTTCTCCTTATCTCACTCAATAGATTGGGTATCTGAATCATAAATGTCATCTACAGATGTATATTATGGTTGAAAGACAAGATGTTTTATTTCTGCCAGCATGCAAGACTAAACAGTATAAAGTCTCTTGTATCTAATTAGCAACAAAAACAGATATGTTAATCTGATTAAAACTACAAATATGCTTTATTTGCAATAAATAAACTTTTAAACTTATATATTACATGTGCGTCTTATTGGAAATAGTACTACCTTAAATGTAAAAATACACACAATGATACAAAATATGGATCTAATGACATGGACTAATAGTTATAGACTATTTTCTGAATAAATAAATATTAAAAAAGTCAAAATGTCATTGTTATATAAAATGCACTGATTCAAAGATACTAATAAATATTTGTATGCCTTTACTATTGAAGATTGCTGGTTCTCTAAGATATCATTCTGAAGGCCAGCTTACTAAATCTCTTTTTTTTCTCTAAATGACAAGAGCTATATCTCAAATTAAGCTGTAAGCACAACAATACACACCACACCTTCGCTGTATGATATGAAATACAAGCTGTCATATGCTGAATACTCTCATAACATCCTTCCTGTCTCCTTTGCAAAGTAGCACTTGGAATTTCTTGGAGGACAGCCAAGCATTTAATGAGGATCTGTAAATACAAGGGTTAAAACAAAGTTTGGAGTCTGGAGCATACTTACAAGCTTGTACCTCTGTACAGCCTATTGTATTTGATAGGGAACTTCAAAAATACTTTGAAATCTAATGAATAGGATGAAACTTTAGCTCTACAAATGCCAATAATAAAATTTCCATTTAATGTAACAGTGTCAAGATTTCAACCACAGCTCTTTGGAATAAATGACATGTTCACATAAAATCCCAGGTATTAAATTAGAGATACATGATGGATATTTTTGCTGATTCAACTAACATGAAATCCAAGAATGTTTAATTCAGCAAGACTACATAATCCTACTGGAGGACTGCCTAAAAATATATTAAGATGGTCAGAATTTCAAATGAAAGAAAAATATTTCCAGTATGCTGTAAAAACAAAATTCTTCTTTCCCCCATTTTGTCTATCAGACAAGAAAAGAACACGTGGCTAAATTATTTTTCACTTTAATTAAGAAATCTGAAACAGGAGCCATTTCCAGTGGCTAGTTGTCCCTTTAGTAGGTCACCACAGCCAACAACGTCCCTGTATTCAAATAGATTGTTTTTTTCTTTTTAGTCTGTGCCTCACCTGCAGTGCAGTCACCTCATCCTTTCTCACAGAGTGAATACACTCTTACTGCTGCTACCCAAAAAGGCTACCTAATTACAGGGAAAAAATTTGCATGTTTCTACTGTATCCTTGCTGAATCTAAAAAACACATCTGCTGCTTCATAAATGGCAGGGAAGGATTCGGGCACTCTGCTTTCAAAGAGAAGGTGCTTGCTTCTGGAAAGGAGTACATGCCTGAAAACTAAAGACTGCATTATCAAAACACTGAACAGCTTTCTTTTCTTTAAGAAGAAAACAAAACTGGATACGAAGCAAACATTCCAAATTTTAAAAAAAACCCAAACCCACAAAAACACAGGCAAACACTGCTTTTCTTTCCTCCAAACTGACATCTGCAAATAACATTCACGTAGAAGTTGTATTGTAAATTCTGCTACAGTTTAAAATACCAGCAATCACCCTGAAGAAACAGTCGATACGGCAGTTACCTCTCCAGACCTGAGAGCAGAATGTGTGCAGCTTACATTGAACATTGGGGACACATAAAATTATAAAAGGCTTTTCTTTCATCAGCTATTAAGAAGTCGAAGCCTGGATATTTAGCTCTCCAACTGTACTGTCTATTATAAGTTTAATTTGAATCGCCATAACTGCAGGACTTGACAGCTGCTTTGTCTTCAAATGCTCTCACCTGAACTACTGGCACTAAAAAAATCTTGTGATAAATCAGTGGGGCAAGGAGGCCATAACATTGTACAACAGATTGCAGGGTGTAACTTGCATCGTTCAACCAGTTGCTAAGTTCAATTGCCACAGTCATTCTTTCACATTCTGCTAATCTAGCAACCTGTAAAAGAAAAACACATTTTGATTTAAATATGCATTCTGTTGTTTCAAATCATTTGAGAGCGGAAGAAATGTTATTGCAGTTTAAAAAGCAGGATAAGCAGCAAGTAAGATAAAAGCTTAAAAATGAGGTTACATTGACACCTGTTAGAAGTATATTAAAAACCACATTATTCCTGATTCTAAAGGAAACAATTGCTCTTGATCTAACTGTGCCGAGTTTGCCCATGTAATTTATAAATTGAGTCTGATTAATAACCTCAAACCATGTGGAGCGGAAATTTCACATGCTAGCCTCTCAGAGTAGGTAAGGGAAGGATAATTCCTTCCTTTCCCTTCAAGTTATCTGTTGCAGTCCTGGCAAGTGCAAGTTGATCCAGTAAAGTCCCTGAGTAATCAACTGCTCACATTTTTTACAAGTACTTCAGCAAAGAAAGGAATAGAATAGGAATGTAATAATACCAGAGGCAAAGCTTGACTATCCAAATAAAAAAGAAAGGGACTTTTTTGTCATTAACATGCCATTATGCTACAAAAAAGCCTGAAATAAAGTATTAATATATTAAAATCATGAAACCCTGTTAGAAGTCAGATCTTAATTAAAGTATATGTATTTAATAGCATAAATGTTCATAATTAAAAATTCGAGGTACCTCTTAGTAGGACAAAAATAACAATTATTACACTTCTTTCTTAAATTATAGTCTACCACCACTGAAGTTCAGAAAAATCCTTCTTCAGTAGGAACCAGTGGGCTTTGGATTAGGCAATAACTGATTCAGGAACCATCGTTCCAGCAGGATGTAAACAATCAACAGCTTCTGAAATACGTCAGAAAGAAAGACCATGCAACCCACAGAAAATGGAGAATTCTGTAAACAGAATTAGTTGATTGCAACATCTATCTTGAAATGATGAAATAAAGCTGATGAAAAAGTAAAATCAAATCCAGTACATTATTTTACACCATACATACTTGCTCCTTATAAAACATCTCATTGGAACAGATAGAATCACAGAAGAGTGCTCCTTCCATGATATTAATGTCAGAGACAGCAAATATATTCCTCAAAAAGAGGTGCAAGGTAATAGGAGAAGTCTGAGATACAGCTTCAAAACGTAACCTACGAAATACAAAAGCAAAAGAACGGTAAAAGCATGTTAATTATTATTCAGAACTTGCCTGCCTGAAACTGCATTATAATAAAATAAAGTCTTTAGTTTTAAAATTATGGACAAAAAGGATTACTATAGCTTCTTCTGGAAATAAGACTTATATACAAAACTGAAAAAATTGCTTAAAATTTCTAAATTAAAAACATAATAAATAAAAGTAAGACTTCTTTTGAAATTGCTGTCCATATTCTACTAATCTAAGACAACTTTTCCTTATTTGTATCATCTAATCCAGTGAAACTAATTTTGAACTGTCTTGGAGAACTTCAGATGCTACAGCTTATTTATTTTCACTGTCTCCTTTTACACATTGTTCTTCTGTATTCTGACAATGATACATGCAGTTGTGAAGTCCATTACTAAGTATTACCAACAGACTCCTTTTCAACACTTGTGTCTGGTATTACAACTCTCAAAAGAATCTCTTTTCTTTTGCCTGCTTTTCTGTCAAGATGTTTTTTGGTTGGTTTTTTCCCCCCCTGGGAACAGAGGGGAATTTGTACTTGCTGTATTTTTTTAACATTTTTGTTACAGGAAAAATCCTATGATTTTGAAGTACAAGAAATAAAATTCTTCTTCTCCTTGATTGTATGTCCTGAAAGAGACTGAAACTCGAGAAGGAAGATCAAATAGACACATTCACACACTTGGCATTACCAAGATACCGCCACCAGGGCATCTGGCTGGAAACACAGGTTTCCTTTCCTTCAGGCTCCCTCTGCTGTCCCTTTAGCGAGTACAATTTCTTACCTACTGGTCAGTAAAACTGAAATTGCCTGATACCGCAGCTGCGAGAATCTTCCATGTTAATTGTAAAAAAAAAAAAAAAAAAAGAAAAGAAAAAAAAGAGGCTTGGCCATAACTGTCAGAAAAGCAAAACCCCAAAACTGCTTTGCACAGCTACTTGAAATTTTCTGTCTTCGTCTGATTTATCTGAAAATAGACTCATTACAATGTTATCTCTGGAGCTGGATGTGTTAAAAAAAAATTGAAAAAACAAATGCAAAAACCAGCACAACGACTATTCCTGCTTTGTTCCCTAGGCCAGGGATACTCATGAAATAGGATGTGCAGTGATTACCTGCTGGCATCAATGCAGTCCACAGGCTGTGTGTAAATCCCAAGTGCAGCTATGGCTATGGCATGTAACGCCGAGACACTGGGTGCATTTGTATGCCTAGGATCAGACACGTGGTGGCACTTGAAGGGCAGGCAGTGCAGCTGATGATTTGTATTCAGTTACACTGGATGTTAATTCATTATCAAATCATAAATAGCTGACTTACATTTAAAACTAGTTTTCTTACAATATTTCATGTCTATTACTTCATAAAAATTTCTTTTATCTGGGAATAAATTAAGTTTTGATGTATTTCCGAATCTGGATCTATTGAATTTCGGTAAATGTAACCACAAAAATTCTAGCTGGGCTGCGAAAAACTTATATAATATTATGCTTGAACATTTGAAATTTTTTCATAAAATAATTAATTTTAAATATCTGTAAAGCCTTTTAGCATATGCAAAGATTATTGGCACATTATATAGCCACCCCAAAACAAAATTAGCAAGAATTTACCTATTTCAGTTGGTGCTCTCAACAAAACTTTCACAATTTCTGAGATCTATTGCTCCCTTAATTGGAAAGTTGAGAACCCAGTGCATATTATACATTTTGCATATGAAAATGAATCACACAAAACTAGTACCCACTTTAGAAATGTTTCCCCATTATTTTAAGAAAACAGCCATTATAAAGAATTAGGTGCGTAAATGTTAGCAGTTCATGAATAACAAAAATCCTCTGCTAATTATAAACCACTATATTTTTATAACACATTTCACAACATTTTTTTCAGAACGTTTTTCATATCACAACCCTGAACAAAATTCCACAACTTGGAAGTCTTCTAAATAAAACGTGCACATCTATAATTAGAAAATAATTACAGGTAATTAATTATTATTTTGATTTTGTTTCACCAATTACCTTTTTTCAGATATAGTCAAATTACTACTTGCAGAAATAACAGCTTCATTGGGAGGCAGTGGAGAAGGATTTGAAACAAAGTAATCCCACACTGGTGAAAATGCTGCTCTGGTCAATCTAAAGTTGCCAGTCTGATAGGCTACCTACAAAACAAACAGCGAGTTGACACGTTCATCAAATAACCAAGCCAAATATAATTATAGGATAAAGAAGGTTTCAAAACTCCCCACAACATGTAAATTTACAATTTCTCTTAAGAATATTCTCACATATTTGAATAAAATACATGTAGCAACAATTGGATTCCACTAACATTAGCGTGGTTCAGATTCAGCGTCAGAGAAAGCAGAAGAGTTCCTTGACTGTTGACCAATGCTCCAATAGCCCTGTGTGGAATACTTTACAGGCATCGTGCTGCAGTTTTTGAAGGCATAGAAATTCCTCTAGGTTCATTTTACTTCTGCTAGTACTGCAGAATGCCCTCTTGCTCTGAATAAGGGGATGTAAACTAAGCCAAATAAGTAGGCAAAAATTCATGCGGATAACATCTTACACTGGAATATTTCAGGAAAGCTTCTAACTGTTCCCCATGATCCATCTATAGGGCTAGACAATTTCACTTTTCTCTGTGTCTCAATCTGTTTTAAATATCCTTTAGTAAGAACACAGAAAATTATGATGAAGATCTGGCAACCTTTGTGGTCTTTCACAAGACATTACAAAACTAATTTCAATATGAAAATGGTTGGCTTTGATACTTGTTAAGTTCAATAACATTTTTAATTCCATAATGACTAGTAAGATGATCTCTAGTACTTGGTCTCAATCACAAAAATGAAAAGGAAAACAAATTATAAAAAAAAGAAGAAAGACGTTAAATGCAGACTGAAAAACAGAGATGGGTAAGAAAACTAGCTGAGAGAGTCCCTTCCACTAAACCTGACATTTCCGATAATTTTTCCAGTAACCTGACATTTCCGAATTAAGAATCAATTTATGTAGATACACTATTGTTTATGTTAAAATTGTGACTTGTGCTTATCAAGCTTTTGGCAAGAAGGTCTCAAGTTGTTCCCAGATGCAGTTTTAGAACAACCACTGAAAACAAGTAATTACAACCAAATTAAATTAGGTGTTTGTTATCATACTCTAACCCTACCTGAGTTAGATATGCTCGAACAGTAGTAGCAGAAAGGGGTGGATAAGCAAGGATTGGCTTAGTCATTTGCCCAACGGCATCACCAATAAGTTTTCCATCTGAAGAATATGCTGCGACGGCAAATACGTATTTCTCATTGGCATCTAAGCCTTGTACTTCCAAGAGGATTTTCCCATCCGCTGGTATCTACCAATAAAAATATTTTTCTAGTTACACCCACTGCACATATCAAAAACAAATCTCAAATGCTAAACTTTTATTGTTAAACAAACTATTCAATGGTCTTGGATACAATCAAAGTACAATCTAGGTTAACAGCGTGTCACGTACTAGATTCTTGTATTAAATTCTTGAAAACAATGATAAAACAGTGAAATGATAGGTGAAAAAAAGCATCAGTTTTCTCTGGAATGCTGACGTATATACAGGGCACATAACCTAAGAGAACTGTTTAGTATCAGGACCTGATGTTTTTCTAACATATTTGTGTCCGTTTGAACATTCGCACAGAGATTGTGCACGCTTGCAGTCATTGGGCTGATCCATTCTGGCCCTGAGCTGTGTTTCCAGAGAAAGACCATACTGCTCTCCTTCACACATGCCACCTTCTTGTATCAGATGTGGGCAGAGAGATCTCTGGTCCTTTCAGCACTATTAACAGCACTTTGGAGTTTGTGAAGCAAACGACATACTTTCGAGATCTTCATTTTTCCTTCAAGTAACTGTGTACCTACACTTTAACATCACAGCTCACTCCTAAGAGGATTTTCCACCTTTCTCTCTGTAACCAAGACAACTTACACAAGAAAGATTTGAAGATTTCAAGGGTCTTGAAAAAAGAAACAAGTCCCAGTGATGGAAGGATAACATGAGAATCGAGGTCCTAACACAGCATCAACACAATGCTCTTATTCAAACACGCTCTGGCCTTCATTAGGAGACCTCTGAACAACAGAAATCCCTTCAGATGCTAGGGCTGAATCCTGAACCAGCAGACCAGAAATAAGTGTACAACAGTCTGCAACATCCCTTTGTGATAAGCTGATAGATCATTCGACCCTCAAGAACTCTAAACTTCTTTCCTGGAGTCAGCAGATAGACAATTTGTCTGCAGATCAGCATTTTGCAAAAGCATAGCCTAAAGCAAAGAGCAGTTCCATTGCAGAGGCATATGGTTACCCTCGGGTCTGTGTGTCTCCAGTGCCTGTCAGAGCTAAGATGGTCAGTGGCTTGGATGGACTGCAGCAAATTCAGAGAAAATAACAGCTGGCAGTGGGGTGAAAGTCACCTGTCAAACACTTAATTCACCTAGTACAGGACGGTATACTGAAACTAACTCACTGAACATCACAGGAAGCTTAATTTTCTGGATTTGATGATCAGAGTATCAATAATAACATCAAAGCCTCTACTGTCAGTACCTACACACACCTTCTCTTTTCATACACTTTCCTTTAAGGGGAGGAGCCAGGGGAACATGTGCAAAGGGGAAGATTCCCTCTCCATCACCAAAGACAAGTCTATCAGTGTTAGTATAGAGCTTGCTTACAAAGCCAGGAAAGCTTGAAACATCAGGCAAAAAAGGTTGAGATCATTCTTCTCTCACAAAGCACAACAGAGACTTGCCCTGCAAAGAACAGAACTCTTCATGCAGATTTCCAGATATAAAAATGATCACTGAGTTGATCAATGAGGTGTTAGACTACAGAAAAGTCTGCTGAGGAGGACATGCTGAAGCTTTCTTGCTCCTTCCTTAAATCACAAAATGCCCAGTGTTTGGATTGTTCATTGTTGTCATTCAGGAGGACAATGCAACACCAGGCATAAGTGAATGAAAACCAGAACTTTCTCAATCTGTGCAGAAACGTCAGAATGTGATCCAAAGAAAAAAAAACCTACCTAAAAATGCAAAACCAAACCAATCAACCAAACAAAAAAAAAATACAAAAAATTTAACATCAAATTGTAAGGAATAAATACCAAATGTTGGTAAGAGTACCAACACAGTCAACGTGATCAGTCATAAGTAATTAAAGATGTGTGGGATGATTCACCATACCACATGTTCACAATATGAAAGGGAAAGAGCATGAACCTAGAAATAAACTGTGTCTGAATGTGAAGGTTATTGAAAGAGTTATATTATCGTGCTGCCAGAATTAAGTAAGGCAATGTCTTGTCTAGAAGAAATAGCTGATAGAAGTTACACAATTAAGAAGAATAATGAATTTTTATCTGTTTATAATTTCTCTTTTTTTGAATTCCTGGAAAGACTAGTGTCTGGAGCACACTCTAAAAATACCTCATATACTTTCTTTTACTTTTGCATTTCTTAGGTATCACTCAAAAAAACATAGTTATAACAGGAGATGGATTTGTTTCACTTGAAGCTTTTGAGTAATTTAATTTATTATTCAAAAATATTCCTAGAAGTTTTCTGATGTAAAGACAGAAGAGTTTGTCAAAGGCTTAGCCAGCTATATGATTCTAAAAAATATGTCAGATAGAAAGATTTAGAGAGCTAGAGTTTTTTAGAGGAAGAGAGAATTACCTAAACAAATTTTACCTCTGTCTTACCTCTTCTCCCGAATTTTGAAGTTTATTGCTATTTAACCTTACTTTCGTATTACTTCCTCCTGCTACAGAGCCCAAAATACAGTACCATGAAACCTTTGAAGAAATGAGAACAAAATTAGTTGATGCACAGTATTATTTCCAAGTTTTGCCTAATGTAGAATGCAAAAACTTTGTGAAAACAGTCTCTGCAGAAAAACCCAGCTTAGTTATAAAAAAGTATAGTCTAACTGCACTAAAAACATCAATTAATTTATTTATCTGGAACACTAGATATACTACAGGGGCAATAAAAACAGATGACTCTCCATTATCCTAACCCCACCTTGAGTTACCCTATTCCTCAAAGCTATCCCAAAGCACAAACTCTATAGGTCATAGATTTAAAGTCACCTAGATCCATTATTTGATCCTTGCAATAGTATTCTTCTAAAGTTGGCATCAGGTTCTGATTCAGCAAACTACTTGAGGACAGATCCTTAAAATCACGCAAAAGAAATGCAGGTGTGACATCCCTTCCTTCTGTTGTGTCAGCTGCAGAGCTCAGCTCCCTGCCATCAAACCTGCTGAGGCTGCGCTCGATCTCTCTGTCTGTGCCATCGATGGAGCTGCTGAAGAGCCCCAGTCCCAGGCCTGAGCTCTGAGGGACCCCACTCATCACCATCCGCTACCTGGGCACAGAGCCACGGACCACAACTCTGGCTGTGTCCATCCAGCCAATTCCTTATCCACAGAACATCAAATCCATGTCTCTTCAATCTGGAGATGAGGATGTCATGTGGGACTGTACCAAAGGCCTTACACAAGTCTAAATGAGGACATTTGTTGGTGTTCTGCTGTTGACTGTTTTTCACAAGGTGTTATTGAAATTGAGGACATTATTTTCAGCAAATGAGCCTTAAGATCTGAAAATTTCAGAGGTATTTTGACTCCTAGTACAAGAACTATGTATGTCTAATTAAATCCTAGGCATAAATTTATCCTAAGAAACTAACTAAACCCTAAGTATTCAGTTAATTACTTCTACATTAAAAAAAAATACCCTTCCTGTCTGCTCAACAGCTATGTGTAACTTCAGAAAAAATTCTTCTAGACTACCTGGGCTCAAATTATAAGAATAATAATCACATTTCGCCATCTAGCGGCCCAAGATGCTGCATTCACTCTCCTGTATCAAACAAAACGAAGTTCGAACACTTAGTAAAACAAAACTACCTAATTTTAAAGACTTTTTTAAAATTCAATTTATATTCAGTAAGGATAAAAAGAATAAACTTTTCCCCACTTAATCTATTTGAAACTCACTAATAAAACTGCAGGTTATGAAACAACTGTTCACAGAAACATTCTTAGCACTGTTAATAAGATTTGAGTTTCTACTGTGTTTATACACATGATTATTTTGAAGAAGCTTGCAAAATACGAAAATTTCTCTCTCAAGAAAGCTGCAGCTAGTGTATTTTTCATACTTCAGCCTATTTGAATCCCTTCTGGACAAGGGAAAGAGAATAAGGTAATTTGGGACAGTCAGAATGGATTTACCAAGGGCAAATCAGGGCTGACCACCATGACTGGCCTCTGTGATAAAATTACTTGATTAGCAGAGGAGGGGAGAGGAGTAGATGCCATCTACTTTTCACAGTAGCACACAGTAGGAGGAGGACAAACCATAGACCGAAACTGAAGCAAGGGAGATTCCAACTGTACATACGAAAAAAGTTTTCCTAAGAACATGTTGCCCTGTTGGAAGACAGTTTCCAGAGAAGCTGTCTCCATTCTTGGAATTTTTCAGAACTGACTGCTGACTGAACAAAGCTCAGAGCAAACTCATCTAGTCTCACAGCCAAGCTTACTTGGAGCAGAAGGTTGGACAAGAGACCTCTCCTAATATCCGCTATGATACACACAGTTCTGGGACTCTACACGTTCAACAGGATTATTTCCACCTGAACTATGTGACCTCAACATTTCATTAACAGACACTTCAGTGTGGTACTTTCTTGCATCACATGATGCAAGTCTTGCATCTCTTCAGAGGGTAACTAGGAATATGTCAACCCCCAAGAGAGAAATTGAGCTTTTGATAAGTGGAATAAATAAGTATTACACAACAGAAGCACCAAGGAACAGGATGCATGAGATTAAGAAGGTTTCATGCAAATGTGAAGATCAAAACAGTGAGTCACAGAGGAAAACTGACTCACAGAGGAAAAAAAAGGGATACTTAATTGAGTCAGAATAACATAATCTTCTCAGGAACAGAGAAAAATGTGTTGAAACAACTTTTTCTCTTGTGTATTGTTTAGTTATTTCTTACGCAGTCATCATGAAAAACATTACCTGAATATCTGAATCAAATGGGGCTGGTTTAAATGTCATGGAGCAATGTGATCTGGAAAGTAACAGAGGAGGAGGAGGAATCCTGCTTTTTTTCTTGCTGCTCATAGCTTCTTTGAGACTGCGATACAATGCACTTTGTTCAGCTTCAACTTGCTCAATTAAAGTTAGTGCTTCCTATGATTGAAATTAAAACAAAAGGGAAAACTATTAAAATATAACAATCAGACAGACTTTAAATTTATAAATTATTTTCAAATTGTCCTAGAAAATTTCACTGCTATATAGAAAACTTTCAGCAGCTTTTCATAGTATTCTACATCCTAAATTAGGATGAACAGTACTTTGTGTAAGTTTACACATGCAGATTAATTTCACAATTAGAGAATGCAGGGTTGCCCATGAAAAAGGCATACCCAGTTTTGGAAGAACCTATAGGAAAAAAGAGAGTGATCACAGATAACAGATGCTGGCACAAAGGTCAATGGAAACACTCTCATTGATTTCAAGAGACTGAAATGAGCCCAGAAAGAATCTACTTTTAGCTCCAATAAATTACAAAATCCCAATATCTGAACTGTTTATTCAGTAAGAACAAAATAAATTCCATGTCATCATCACCAGCAAAGTATTCTAAGAAAACTTAGAGATCTTGGAAAAAGAACAATGTTGAAGGTTATGGTAAGGAAACCTGAGTGACATTTTGGCAAGGTATAGGTTCATAACTGCAAAGTCTAGGTGATTAAGTGTAGAAGGAAAAATCTTATCTTCTCTCAGGTTTCCTTCAATTTGCATGCATGCACAAAATTTGGGGATATGCTCCTTCCTTGTTTTAAGGTCGCCTTATTCTTTCATCATAATGAAACTTCTCAGGAAAAAAATTGACAATAGAAGTTAAAAACACACTATGACCATCAAGTTCCTTCCATTTTTCTTGTTTTTATAAGAAGTAGTATTCCCTGTCTTAATTACACATGAAAAACAGTGCTAATGACAAAGAATTTCTATCATAAGATTTTTCTTATTACCTCCAGCAGCTGCCTTTGGGAAGTAGTAGTTAACTCTTCAGGGAACTTCTGTGCAGCCTTTTGCATCAAAAAGATTGCTCTGGATAGCTTATTCCTTTTAATTTTTTTCATTATAAGTTCTTCTATAAAACAGGTATTTTAAGACATTTATAAAACAGTGACAATAGTTTATTATACTTCTAAAATCTTAATTAATGAGCCTTACCTGATATATATTGGAAATCTTCAATAGTCTTCTCATGAAACTTACTAGACTTAAGACTTCTGTCAACAACTTGAGCACCTGTGTAGAAAGGAAATACTGAGTTATTTTGATACTGCTATTGCAAAAAAAATGAGTGAGAGAGGTTAATACGTAGTTTTACAGTAAAGCTCTGCTCCCTCTCACGTTCTTTTCTTTGGTTCAAGCAGAATTTCTTGTATAGATCATGCCACGAAAAACATTCCACCCTCCTGCTCTAACATCTTTAGTAGTTATATTAACACCATAGAAAAAGAGAGGTTTTGTTTGATCATAGGGAGCAGGGCAGAGCGTAGCTCTGCAGGGTCAAACTAATACTAGCTTTTAATTTAAAAAAACCAAAATAACACTAAGCATGAGAGAACAAGCTGAGTTTTTTCAGAAGCCATTTGGCAAGAGTGGGATATCTGCTGGCTGGAAAGATACAGAGACACTTCACAGGAGCAGAAGTTCAAATTACCAAGAGCATTGAATAAAATATTCAAGGCATTCTCTAGAGAGAAAATTAGCATTACAGAAAAAAAAATACATCCGCAGAACATCCCCCAGTTTTTCTTTACTGGCACTGTAGAAGTTAGTATTATAACTAAAATACAATGAACTGTCTAGGAATGAAATCCGTTAGCTGTAGCAAAATTTAACTCCCATTGGTTGAGTAGAGGTTGGAGACTAGTATCATGTAAATCTAAATTCTGCAAATTAAGTACATTTTTTCTGTCTATATGTGGCATACAAACTGGCCAGCATCAGCTCCTCTTCAGAAAGCACATAGTCCTTTATTCCTCAGTACTACAGAATACATTGACAAAAAGACTCTAACCAAGTTATGAAGATTACTAACTTTACTGAAACCTACCTCGTGTAATTTTAAGAAGTTTCACAGCTACTCGATGTTGGGCCTGAATGAGCTCCAAGTGTAAATCTGTTACAAAACCATTATCTGTTCTTGTTTTATCATCACCACATCTCAAAACAGAATTCAAATTCTGATCATTTGAGTCCACCTAATAAACAGGAAGTAGCAATTAAGCAAATACAAACTTTTACTAGTTAGCTTACTGCATTTTTCTTGATATTGATATTATTTCAGTAAACTGAGAAGCACTGAAATTTGTCATATTTGTGTAATATGCAGTCAATCAAGAAAGCATGGAAAGAAGGAGAGTGACCAGACAGAGAAAGCATGGATAATGGACAAAGAAAACTACACGAAATTTGAGAATCATTAGAAAACTGGATCAATAATAAAGACAAAACTGCAAAAAATGTTTTATTGTGTTATCAGTCCACAAAACAAATATCATATTGATACAGAATGATAATATTTAGAAAATCTGAACTCATATCAACAGCAAAAATTGATTTTAATAATGAACAGTTGCAAGCAATAAATATGAACAGGATTTCTGCTCTTATTCTATACAAGAAATCTATCTATTATAATTATTTCAAAAGAAAACCTGAAGGAGTTCATAGTTTATTATTGAAAGAGAAAAATGCTATTTCAACATGTGCTGGCTTTGGCTTAGGCAGAGTTAGTTTTCTTCATAGTAGCTGGTATGGAGCAGTGTTTTGGATTTGTGCTGGAAATAGTGCTGATAATGTCAGGGATTTTTTCATTACTAATGAGCAGTGCTCACACAGCATCAAGGCCTTTTCTCCTTCTCACACCACCCCACCAGTGAGGAGGCTGAGGAGGCACAAGAAGTTGGGAGGAGGCGCAACCAGGGCAGGTGATCCCACTGACCAAAGTGATATTCCAGCCCATACAACGTCACGGTCAGTATATAAATCCGGGGGAAGGAGGAAGGGCTGGATGTTCGAGTGATTTGTCTTCCCAAGTCACCATTACATGTGATGGGGACTCCTGGAGTTGGCTGAATACCTGCCTCCCAAGGGAAGTGGTGAATTAATTCCTTGTTTTGCTTTGCCTGGGTGCAGCTTTTGCTTTCTCTATTCAACTGTCTTTATCTCAACCCACGAGTTTTCTGGCTTTTACCCTTCTCCCAGGACACTGTGAGGGCCTGGGTGAGCAGCTGTGTGGGGCTCAGTTAAACTACAACACTAATACACAGAGATGTATTTTTTCTATTCTCTTCTTACACAGGCCAGGAAGATGAGGTACATTTGATAGTGCTAAGATTTCTAAGTATGAAGAAAATAGGAGGCTTATGTCACCAAAATACAATATATTACTGATAGATTTTGTTGCAGTGTAGCTTTTTGTAAACTTTACCTTCCTACAGCAGTCGTCAAATATCGACTTTCCATCTGGAGAAAGGGTCATTAACCGGGATGCGTTCATGTCGTTAATTGCTTTTTCAAGAATTTCATAAGCAATTCGTAATTGTTCTGTAGGAGTTTTCTGAAATGAAAACCCATATAAACACATTTTATTAAATAACAGCATTAAAAACTATAATATAGACTATCAAAAGTAACGTGCTTTTCTTTTTAGCTGTTGACATTTAAAATTGTCAGATAATCTTTACATAGGCACAGCTCCCCCTACTTCAACATATGAACATCAGTGTTTTAAATTTCAAGTAGGACTGATTTTCCTTCAGCTCCAAAAAAAAACCCCAAAACCAATTACTCAGAGTTAGCTTATAGCAGAATGAAACTGAACTTAGAGAATTAAGTTGAAAACACAGTATTTTTCACAAGCAGTTTTTCAGTATTCCATTAAATGCTACTAAGAAAACACTGTTTCTTCAGAAAACGCTGCCTTTAAGTAGACTGTCACTGAACTAAGCCTTCTCCATGTGTGTGAGCCTTAAGGCATATCACTGACAACATTCCTGAATCCTCAGGCTAAGGCATATCATTCGTCCTTAACATGCTTTAGTAAGTCATTTGACTGGACAATTTTGCAAAGTGTTGAACAAAGCAAGGGCACTCAGGATGTTTCATCTATTCTACATGATCCTTACAAAAAGAAGGAAGCAAAAACACAACCCAAAATATTTTCCTAAATGAAGCAAGGACTAAAATTTCTACCATCTTAATAGAATGTGCTATTAAGCAATTTAAGGCTGGTACTACAGATTTGCTTTAAAAAAAAAAGCATACAGCAGAAATTAATATGCTCATGCTGTAAAAAAAGTTTCAAATACAATCTCTTCCATAAAAAAGACTGATAAAATGGACTCAGGGAAAATTTTGAAATTTTATTTCATTTGAAAAAATATCTTTGCTTTTTTCCTCTGCACTAGCAAGATTGTGAGAAACATTTCATCTTTGTAAAAGTAAATACAAATTTGTAAGAAAAGCTTCAAGCAACTCTTATTCTATTGAAAATCAATGTATCAATGAAGACAAATTGGACGTTACCATCAGTATTTCAGGGATTTCACAGGTTTCATCTTGCAAAAGAGAGGTACTTCTTCCTTTTTAATAGCAGGAAAAGCAGAAGTGAAAATTAAATAAACCCAGAAAATTTTAGTACCATTTGATCAGCTCTACTACGAATTTTGGAGTCTGGCAATAATTCCATTCTTCAGTGTTTGACTATGAGAGGTAATGATATTGTTTCTTGAAAAGCCTTCCAGGGCTTAGACACACAGCAATGTATGTACAGTTACACTAAAGCAGGATATGATTTTCCAATAATGTATTTTAAAGGTACCCTATATTTCACAGCCACGTTATATCCAAGCTAATGAAACTAGGACTCATTTTGTAGTTCCTCATATTTTTAAAGCATTCATATAAATTCTCCATTTTGAAATCAATTCAAAGCTATTATTATCTAATTCACAGCAGGTTTAGCATTAATTTCACTTATAAAAGGATTTTTAAGTACAGGAGGTCATATTTTTATGAGAGATACTATTTCATTTTAATATTTCTTAAAGCAGTATTATCACTCTTTTAAAGTTTGCTTTGATTGTTTAAATTACTTTCATTTATGAAGAATGCATCCAAACTTATGTTTTCCTCTTCAAAACAAGAGAAATCAATTTTTTAGTTCTTGGTTACAGCCTTCTAATTTAATTTCTTTGCTGAAATAAATTATTTTTTTGCCCTTTCAGAGGAACAACCTTCTAGTCACTCCTTGTGCCACTTTTGTGTGTTTCTTTTTGCTTGTTCACCATCTCTTCCTCATAAATAAGAAGATTTGTATTCACTCAGTATTCATTCAGTAAATAGGCACTTTTCAGCACAAGCATGTGCTTGACTGTCAGCCTGTTTTGACCAATGGCTCCTATCTATTCAGCTTTTTTTTCCTCCATAAAGACATATCTAAACTGAATGAAAAAGAAGGGGTGCTACAATAAGGATTCATTTAGTGTCCCTGAGAATATTACAATTTTCATTACACCACCAAAACCAATACCTACTCAATACCCAATAACAACTAATAATTTCCCAAGATGTTTTTACTTCTGAAAGTGCAAAACTGTTATAATTTCTTTCTGTTCTTCTAGATATGGTCTAAAAAGATCCTTGACATTTACTCTCTAGTTGCTGTAAAACAATTATGAGAATTATGATTCATAATCCAAAATACACAACAGAGAACTTTTAAAAGTATGTCTAAACATTCATATTTTACAGCGTTAGTCAGGTTTTGGAAGGAAATTTGTTTAATGTGATTCTGATAGCATATCCCAATAATGTCCGCCAAGTTCAGCTTCAAAAACAATTGAATTACTATACAAAAATCAAGACTATGAAGAGAAGAAAACCAAACTGACGACCCAATAAATGCAAAAGCTTCAGTGTGACCTCAGTATTTTCCCCTTTTGTTTGGCCTGCAACTAATCGACCGGCATTTGAATGCTCCAAATGAGCCACAGCAGTCGTGCCTTCTGTCCAGCCCATATTCAAAGAATGTACCAGTGATCTGAGGCTACTCCGAAGGGGCTAAGAGACATGTGGAAGACCTCTCAGGAGAGCGAGTAGTAAGAGATGTAATTCAAAATGGGGTTACTTCAGTAGAACTGGAAATGGAAGGAATGAAATCATAAATCCTTAGAAAAATAGGTTTCATTAGCTCCCAATATGGATCAAATTTTGTGCGAAAAACATTGTCCTACCCTTAATAATCTCTTTACAGTATTTTTTGAATAAGTATGTTTGTCACTTTTCAGCTCACAAAAGTTCCAATCTTGAAAGTCATTCTTGAAATAAAACTCATTTTTTCTTGGATGCTTTACCTTCTTTTTCCTTAGATTCCCTTGTAGAATCAGCTACATTTTCCAGTATTGCAGTTAGACATAATGTTATCTCTGCAAACATTACATTAGTGTCTGCTATGTTGCTCTTCTCCATTATTTCATTTATTATCCAGAGTATTTGAACCCACTAAAAATGGAGGAACGAGAAAGAAAAAGAACCAAGACAGAGCTAAATCAAATTTTTGGAAGACATTTATGTATTACAGAGGTAGACACGGTTTTGCACTCCGAATTGTTTAAAAGTATTCACAAGCATGCACACAACTCCTTTCCTGGATCTGGTTTCTTTTTTTGAATGTCACCAGACTAAGAAGCTGAATTTACACTGCTCCCTAGCCCCTGTTTCTTCAGACGGCAGACTTTTTTTATTCTAGAATATTATTATTCCTGCATTCCTTTTGCAAGGGTTTATGAATGTTCTACAGCCATAACTTTTATACCTGGCTCTAGTGCAGTAAGCTTTCCAGTAGATTTGATTACATGCCTCATTTATCTCCATATCTTCCAACTTAGAATAAAAGAGACCCAAATGCTACTGTTGTACATACAGAGGAAAATAACCATACACTACCTTCTGGGCAACCTCTGAACAATTTTACTATATCGGGTCACAAAATTAACTCCTCCAGAAACTGTTTGGTTAGCATCAACTGGTAGCCCAGAGAGCCCATTTCACCAAGAGCCCCTCACTCACAGGACAAATTCAAGGTAAGGTGGTGACTCTATCCAGTGGGCCGAATACTATTGACTCCCATCTCCCTTGTCTTAAGCTGTAAGGTTTTTGCCACTTTGCTCAACTGATCCAAGGAACTTTCTTGAAATATCAAAAAATTGATATTTTCTGCCACAACATCCCAAATTCTTCTTCTTACATCGTGCCCAAATGTTTTCACTAATTTAGCTTCTTACCACTATGGCCCACTGGCAGAGAGTGGGTTACTTTACTGCAAAAAAACGAAGAGATATTTTGATACTGCCATATGTGAGCACAGTGTGTTCAAAGTGTATATACAATTCATATTTTTGGTGAAGAGGATTTATCTGCATTTTACCATACAAAAAGGTACTTAGACTGGATACCAGTATTTTACTGTCTTTTGTACAACAGACTGCATTTACATTAAGAGAAATACATTATAATGAAGGAATACTTGGTAAGCTTCGTGTCTGTGGATATATTCCAAGCAGTCGCTTCCACTCATTTGGATTTGCTGAAGTTCTGTTTTACACTTCTGCCACAAACACATTACTACATCAACAAGTATTTCTTTGTCAGGATGGACATTCTGGAAAGGAAGAACAATATAATTGTGGAAATGGGTAGGCATATAAACACACAGTAATGCAGTACATAAACAGTCTCAACATTTTTCAACACAAGTAAATAAAATATGTCACTTCCTTATAAGGGTTGACAACGCTTTGAAAGCCTTAGAAATACTTTTAAAGTTTTTTTTTCTGGTAGACCACCCAAGCTTTTCTTCTCTCAACAACATAAGTGGGTTTAGAGGTTCAGGGAGTTTATTGCGCTTTTTATTGACAAACTCTTAAAGGTAACACAGACAAGGAAATCAGTGAGATGAAAATTACATGGGAGCAAATTAGCTATGACACTGCAATAATCAATACATTCTGCGGAAACTTTATTTTTATTACAGTGTTTAAATATTTGTAGAAGAAAATCTAAATTAATAGTTCCATTTTGCTTGACAGAGTACTTCCATGGGCTGTTGGTGCATCTGGGATGATGAAGCAGTGAAAAACAAACGACTAGAAAAAAATTTGGAGTGAAATATTTAAGAACTGAAAGAAATGTTAAACCCTATCTGCATCTTGCAAAGAGAATAATTAACAAATTCAAAACTCTAGTCAGTTAACCTCTTAATTAACACATTTCAAAAGGCAGTAGAGTCCATCTATGTGTTAAACACATTCTGAACAATGAGAAAGGATCAGTACACATCTTTATCACCATTTATAGCAGAGTTGAACTAGAGTCAAACTAGTATCTCAGGTGCAGTGAAACCCGATATATCCACACTGTCTATACTCTCATATACGTTTGAGTGTAAGATTTCAGGGATATGGATAATGAAATTGGGGGGAGAAAAAACTGGGAAAAAAGTAAATCAAAATTACTTTTGCCACTGGTTTGGTGGCAGCAAGCTGCTAAGTTGCCTCAGCTATATATGACATAACTTCACCATCAGTGAACGCTCTGTTAATCAGGGGCGAATTTGTCTTTCTTCCCTGGACAGATTGGCTTTCAAGGAGATGTGAGGGGAAGTGTAGAAGAACCAGCAGAGTTTAAATCCAGGTAATTGCCTCCACAGAGAGGCCACATTAAAAACTGACAAATCATGCTATCTAAAGGTATCTGTGGGGTACCTCACAGGCAAGATATTTTGACCAAATAGACTACACTAAAGCTAAAAATGTGTGTGCTCCAGTTATATCCAAATTGTGGCAATATTAAAATTTTATCTAAAATAAATTTTGCAGTTAAGATATATGCCATGTTAGCAGAACACGTTTTTTCTAGGGAAATTTTTTCATCAGTCTTTTGGATCACAAACTATTTTAATGTAAGTGTTAGTAGTGGAGCCATTGCACCATAATTTTTTCCCCTCTCAGTAGCACATTAAGGGCAAATCTCAGTTTGAGCAAGTAAAAGTGGTTACTCTGGGAATAAACCATCAGATACAGCATGGGATTAATTCCACAGTAGAGACTTCAGCACAGAGTCCCACTCTCATTGGTTTTGTTGTTGCTGCTGCTTGTTTGGGTTTTTTGCAGTGAGAATTTACGTTAAATTGCAGACATAGTGCTGTTAAAAAGGCATTACCATTCCTTAGGGTAACTGCCCCCATTTCTATAAATACTGCAGACGTGTTTTCCACAGCTGAGCATATTTGCCCACCTAAATCTAGCATATGTAAGGAAATTCGATCTCTGCTTGATTAGCTGAAACATGCAATCAGCCCTATGGTCTTCCAAACAGATTTAATATGTATTAAACATTTTTAAAGTAGCCTTATTACATAGCATTTTAAAAAATGAAACAATTTATTTTAATCACAAACTGATAACATTTCATAAGTGCATTTTTTTCACTTTTTATATTCTTGCAGTTTGTTAATCGTGTAACTGATTCCTTTGATCTTCAATTATACGCATTCATCACAGATTAAGTGATACACTGAGAAGAAATGTGTCTAATTCTGTTATTACCTGCTCAGATGTGGAGACACAGGAAAGCACTGTCGTTGCCAAAATCATAAGATCATGAAAAGGATCTCCATGCTTTAAGGATTCCTCTACATTCAACATTTATAAAAAAGGGGGGAAAAAGGAAAGGCAAGACATTATATCTAATTTAAAATCTAAGTTTGAAAATATCTGACTTACTAATGTAAGCCAGCAGATAACACAGTCTAAGAAACAGTAAATTCAGAGGGAGACAGATAATTCGAAGTTTATTCATTTCTGTGAAAAGTGAGCATTTCTATTTTTAGGAAACGCAAAGTTTTCAAGATATATTCAGGTTTTTTGATTGTCATAGAATTAAACTGCAGTTGCTCTAACAAGTTTTTCTTGCTTCTATGTAAAGAAATTTTGCATAAATTAAGTATAAGAAAAGACAAAGAAAACTCTCAAAGATCTGTTTCACTTTTTTCCTGAAAACTTTTCAGAAAACATTAAATCATTTTACATCTTTGCTTACAACTTTACGCATGTTTAACATACATCATGCATTTCCCACTTAGGGAAATGGTATAAAGTCATATTTTGCCAAATGAAAACTCGAAAAAATAGGTGGCATTTTCTCAATTACTACTTTTTGTCATAGACTACTGCATGAACCATATTACATAGTTTCTAAATAATCAACAAAACCTCTTGCTGCAAAAATATTTGAAATTCAAGCAGAACTATAACTGAACAACACTCACTTCTAATTGTTTGTGTCTTTTCAGAAGCTTGAGGTGTGCTGCCTTCTTTGCTATGATCATCGCTAATAGAAAAACTACGTTCGAATTTTCCTGGGAATGCTACAGGTTGCACCAATGCAAGAAGTTTGAGTTCTATTTCAGCTTTCTTCCATGTTGGGTCATCTTGAGCCTAATTGAGAAGGAAAAAAACCATAAAAATTCGTCTTTAAAACATGCATTTCAAATATTCCATACCCTCGAAGGAAGAGACTAAATAAAGAATGTCTCAATCACATCCAGATTACCTGAAGAAAATTATCAACAAATTCAAGAGCAGAATAGAACACGTCCCACTCTTCATAGCTGAAAGCTAATTTTACAAATTTCACAGCAGCATCTCCAGACACCCCTTTTTCTCCTGCAGTGATGACAAAAATATTTTCTCTGGTTTATATATATGTATTCAGAATTTTTTTTTAAGTTTAATTTAATTTATTTTCATAATTTGGGTATTGATAAATACAAAGATAAATCTCCATGTGTTTCTGAATAGTCAGCATAATCTTGAAGGATGCTTTAATAACTTTACAAGAAACAATAGCTTTATCTTTTCACAGTAATGTCTATGCTTACATGCTGCTTTAATGGCACATCTGCAACCATAGAATCATAAGGGTTTGAAAAGTCCTCCAAGATCATCAAATCCAAACTTTTAACAAATATCACCATGCCCACTTAACCATATCACAGTGTCCTGTTACATTCAAAAGAGGGTCTACCATTACTGATATCAACATACCTGTGTAGAGAATACCAAGGATCAAGTCCTTGCTGTTGCAGGAAGAGCTTAAATCTGGGATCACCCTATAACAACTCTTACTATCAGAAATTTATTTTAAAAATTGCATAGAAACACACACCATTTCTTTCAAGACAGGCAAACATTTCTCATTACTGGGTCAGAAAATGCTCATGTACACATAGGGAGCCTATTTCCTCACTCCTGAAGTTTATCCAAACCACAGAATGGCAGAAAATGGACTTCTTGGTCCTTGGAACTCTCAGCAAATGTTTTAACTAATATATTCAGCAGTGTTCTGCAGTCCTAACAATATGCCGCAGTTACTATCATGAGCTGGAAGGGACCCCACAAGGATCACCAAAGTCCAGCTCCTGGCCCTGTACAGAACCACTAAAAGAGGACACCATTTTGCAGACTCTTTACATATAGAACTGTTACTAACATGAAAATTAATTCTGCTTATTGAGCATTTGTATCACTGGGTAAAAAATCCTTTGAAACTCAAAGCTAGCTTACCTGTTAGCATCAACTGCAGAAGAGTAGATGATGGATTAATTATACCAAAATGATCGCCACTGCTCTCTCCACCTTCAATATAAACGACTTGTTAAATCAATTTATCATCTATTTGACTTGTTATGTTCTAATTAGCCAGTAATCATATCAAGAAAATATCATTCTGAAGAGTGCTTAGTCTTTACATATCCTTCTACTGACAAAATACCTCTGTACCCAGGACTACTTTCAGCCCAGAGCCCAGCAAAAAAAAAAGTGTGGAAGGAACCATCAAGTCCACTGCTTTTCTCAAGTTTTTAAATCTAACTTTGAATGGATTTTGTTTAAAAATAGAATACATCAAACACCATGGTGTTTTGACCTTGCCTGGCTTCCCAACCCCCATGCGGCCGCTCTCTCACTGACGCTTCACAACAGGACAGAGAGAGACAGGGAGGAAAAATAAGATGGAAAGCTTATGGTTGGGATAATGCTAATTAAATAAGGAAACAAAGCTGTGACTGCAAACAAAGTACAAAAGGGAATTTATTCACTATTTTCCGTAGGTGGGCGGATACCCAGTCACCTTCTGGAGAGCAAGGCTTCAGGATATGTAGCAGTTGCTCGGGAAATGCCCCCATCCTCTCCCTTAGCTACAGGTGTCGTTGCTGAAATGGATGGGTTTTGGTGTGGGTTAGCTGTTTGGTGAGCTCAGGTCAGCTGTGCCAGCTACGTCCCCTCCCAGCCTCCTGTCCACCCCCAGCCTCCTGGCCTTGGGGGAGAGGAGGGCTGGAGAGACAGCCTTGGGTTGTGCAAGAACTGCTCAGCGGTAGCGAAAACCCGGTGTGTTAACAACACTGTTTTAGCCATGTATACATGGCACAGCACAGCCTGTAAAGGCTGCTACGGAGAAAGTGAACTCCAATTTACTTAGAAAATATATGCATAAACTACTGCAGATGTTTACCGATTATAATAGACCATGGAGATCAACTCAGAGTTTTACCTTCTCTTTTATGAAGATATGAAAGACTACCTGCTTTTACAGGTGCTATTGCTATAAATTAAACATATACCTTCAGGCACAGTCTTTTTTTTAATATTAAAAAATAAAATAAAACGGAGGTCCGGGCTCCTCACCAACACCATTTTTGCTTCTTTAGGCTGTTACCTGAGAGGATTTCTAGACCTGCAGAAAAAAGCTCAGAAGTGACATCACGAATTGCAACTTCATCAGGAACAGGTGGTTGAGGGGGCAATAGATTCCTGCTACTATCAGACAGTGCTTCCAGGATGGCAAGGAACTGAGCTGCAGCACCGTCAAACATTTCCACCAGCAGCCGCTCAGTAGTGGTGCGAGGCCACGACAACTAAGTAAGAAAAGGTAATTTAAGCCTTGTGACATCTAAACTGACTTGCAATAAAGCAAAATTTCTTTCAAAACATTTCTCCATCAGAAAGTAAGTACACATTCAAAACAGAAAATAACCTACTGTAAAATATATTGCCGTTATTAATGTCATGCTTCAAAGGCATAGCAAAGCCTCACACTAAGTGGGTACAGTACTTAGGAAGACTAATCATTTCATAGCAATCAGACACACTGCTGCATGGTATTTTACTTCAATAATAATACAATAGAAATTATGAGAGAGAGTATTAAAGCCATGTAGTTTAAAGCCGTGCAGATCTCTCCTGCTAATTTTCTAAAGTAATAATTAATACATCTTCCCTTCTTTCAAGCTTGTTCTGAGTTTTATTAATAAATTCTGTTAACTATGAAACTGAAAGAATAAAACTTTCTGCTTGTGTATAGCACTATGTGTATTTAAAACAATTATCTCACACTTTCATCACATGACAAAATAAAGGAAGAGAAGTATTATACAAAATGCTAGACTAACATTTACTGCTTTTCTCGGGTTAACTTTTGACTCACGTCGAAAGCTGTTTGACTTTCTTCTGGATTCATATACTGCTCTCTTGAAAATCATCACTGACATCTGGCACAAAGAAAAAAGTAAGTCAATAACTATGTTATGCGTTCTGTTCATAGAGATTGTAACTACTCTACCTTTTTATAATGAATTGTAGGATGTGATACCTTGAGAGTGGCCTCTCTAAAAATCTTTTGTGTCTCTGTGTTTTCCAGAGAAGAACTGATATTTTCTAATTGCTTCAGTTCGTCAATTTTAATCAAACCACGGCGAGCAAATATCTGTCCAAAGAATTTTAAAAAAACCAAAAATTATACCCTGTGTTCATATTCTATATGTTGATATTTAATTTTAGAATAATACCATTCTTGAACTCATACAACTGCAAAGAGCTGCAATGAAAGTCAGATCCCAAACAATCAAAAAGGAAAACAAAACCTTTGCAAAATACCTTTTGTATATATGCATGGGAGCTGGCCAGCGTTTAATGCTAGAAGCCTGTGACTGTGAGCATATTGCATTTGAGCTGATTACACATTTACATGTGGAAACACATCTCCACTTTGCAGTAAAAATTTGGAATATGGACAGAACTCTAAATACATATGATCTGATAATAAGTAGGAATATTTAAATAGATATTTCCCATTTGATTGCATGTGATATGCTGCATAAGGTAAATCAGGATACCTCTCCATGAATGCCAGCTTGACAATCAAAATAACACTGAGAAACTGCTGTATACAGGGTGGCTCTCCATGTCAAATAATGCACAGATAAGAGTGGAATGGATGATTCCATACAGACACTGGCCCACAGTAAGTATTCCAGGACCTGGATTGAAGAAATTTAATTTCAAAGTGAATGCATTTTAACTTACATAAATATACTTACTGTTACTAAAGGACAGATACAAAGACTAACCCTCACCTGGTAGAACAAAATGAAAGAGGGGGAAAAAATCACAGAAATTGCATTAATTTTTAACTTGTTTTATTGACTAAAAAGCATTCCTCCTACATATTGTTGGTTTTTTTCTATCTTAAACTGTGGTCAAGCACTATATTTTTAGCCTCCAAGCTACCTTAACCACTCCAGTTCACTACAGTCTTGCCACTAGACAGAGGTCCTGCTCTTCTCTCTCATCTGCTCTTATCTTGAGAGTTATGCCTCTCTCTTTTCTAGCAGCTCTAGTGAGCAGTTTTCAACAGTATCAGCAAACTTATTTGAGATGCAATGGAGTCTGTCTGCAGTGAAAGCCTGTGCTTACATTAATTTATACCCATGGAACTCTTGGCTCCTAACTTGCAGGGCAGCAGCAGTCTAATTCTAACAATTAGTCCTACTCCATTGAAAGAACAGTATCTGTATCTTCCTTTTCTTTGGGTCAGCTGTTCCCTGAGGTACACAAAATGTGCACACTTAAGTCCTAAATTAAGTCAATATACAAATTTTCTTTTAGTCTGAATTTCAAGAATCTGAAATACCTACGATCAATTCCTCTGTTTCCTGTATAGCAGAAACCTGAATATGTTAAAGGAGGTGCTAAATCACTTCTGTTTTTAATAGAAGATGTTCAAAGATAAAAAACATTTCCTGCTCAGTGGAAGATTAATAAAATGACACAGAAGAAAATATACTGTATTAAGGCTGATTCAAATTCTGTTCAAGTTTTAGGAGAAAAGAGTAAAGCTAAGACAAACAAAAACTACTTTCAGAAAGAAAAAGGCAGGGGGGAAAGGCCAGGTTATTTTTACCCTAGCCACCAGGTGTCAGCACATTTCCACATTTTAAGAAACAAAAGACCAATTCTTGGGACATAACTAGATGTCCAAAACAAAGCACCTGGAATCCTCTGAAACAGCCTAACATATGGCACTTCAGTGTCCAGCAAGACATTATGCTGGGCTCCATTCCACAGCTGAGGAAGGAGCAGACTCAGGAAGGCACGAGGGCTTAGAAATCAACCACTTTGAAACACAGACTTTTTATTTCCCTGTGACAAAGTACCACTATTGACAATGCCAGTGAAATTGAAAAGTCAGGGTACAGTGAAATGCAAAACGCAGGTGCATTCTCTAAACTTCTGCAAATTTGTCAACCCTTTCTATTTATTTTGCCATACCTTAGCAGACTGACCCATCGTCATCAAATGTCTGCATATGGTGTAAATATGGATAGTACCTGCAAAAATAAATTAAAATAAATAAACAAACAGGTAAGTTCTATAATCCTATATGAATTTTTTTATGCTAAGTAGCTCAATCTCCTTATTATTACCTGAGTTGTTACTTCCAGAGAAAAACAATTTAATGACTTTTCATTAAACAAATGAAAAATTAATGATTTTTCTGTAACAACTTCTAATTTAAAGAAGATGAAGCCATTAAATTCTTCTGCAGTATTAGTTTCAAAAATACCTACACAGTGAAGCAGTATAAGAATGAAATCCTAAAAATTTATTGTATCAAATTTTTAGTAAAAATACTTAGTAAGTAACTGATAGAGAGACAAATCTTATTTTCATGCCCAAATGCCAGGCTCTTTAAAACAAAACACTACCTCTCCTCACAGACCTTACCTTACATGATTCTTTTAGTCCAGCATAGCACTGTCCTGGCAGATACCACCAGTATTACGTGATATTAAGTATGATAAGTGACATGAAGAAAATTGAAAGCAAGTAGAGTTTTCAAGAGCATCAAAATGACTCAGAAATAAAAACCTGTCAAAAATTTCTTTTGACTTAAGCAATGTCATAAAATTTTCAAAAATCAGTCCTAGAAGTATAAAAGACACTGCAATTCTGGGAGACAAAAAAAAAGCCTATTCTTCTGTCTGTATGAATGTTCAGAAAGGGACACCTGTGGCAGCGGGAGGCATCACAATGTCAACTGTCACAGCTAGAAGGTGTTATTATCCCAATAAGCTCAAATGGAGCAAGCATTAGGAAGATTTCTTTTTATCAGTCAAATGTGTAATGAGGCACAAAATCTTTTGTCTGAAATTGCAGAAAAATGCTCGGGAACTAGGGAAAATCTGAGTTACTGCCTACTTCTAATTGGAGTAGATTATTGGCTAGAATTGGTACAGAGACCTGTCCCACACACAAGCAGTAGGATGTAAGAATGGTAGGTGAGTATATTTTAATTTTAATTCTTCTCCCATAGAAACATACAATCAAAAAACACACCTCACAAGTAAGGACTGAGGGCAACAGCAGTCCCAGCAAAACAAAAGGATAAGAATTTTGACCAATCACAGCTCAGACAAAGTGTACATTTTTCAAAATGAAATTGAGAGCATATTATCTCCTCAATTTATATTGCAACAATTGCCCATGGTAGCTCAGTTGGTTAGAGCATGGTGTTAATAATGCCAAATTCAATCCCTGTATGGGCCATTCAGTCAAGAATTGGACTTGATGATCCTTGTGCATCCCTTCCAACTCAGAATATTCTGTGAAATTCATGCTAGTCTGTTTAATTTTGACTAAATAACATTGCCTTTCAAAGCAAAAATATACCGTTGTTGCTCCTGAAATTAAAATCTTGATAAATTATTCTCTGTGTATCTAGTTTGCAGAAGTTCCATTGTTTTCTCAGTCTTTCCCTAATTTAAGCATTTACAAGCAGCACCTTAAAATCTTACATAGGGATTAAAATTCTTAAATGCCATACAGTATTTTTTAGAATAGTTTTATTAACAACTCTTCCCTTCAAAATACTTTCAAAAATATAAAGATGTAATGGCAGACAATAATTTTCTACTTAGATCTGCAATCCCCTTTTTAAAAAAAAAAAACAAAAACCACCACCAAACAAACAAAAAAACCACCAAACCAAACCAAAACCAACAGCAAAAAACCAACCACCAACCAAAAAAACCAAGACATAATGAACTGATCAAAACAAACATTTTCTTGATAGAAAAATCTTGAGGGTTTTTCTGCTAATCAGGATTCACTCCAAAAATGTCCTTACTTTTGATTTTATTAGTATATTCTTAAGCAGTTATGATGAAAAAGCTGATGCTTTTACAACAGTCCACCTGAAAATGCACAGTGCGGAAATTTTAATTTTAAAATTCCTTCTATTAGAAAACCAAAAAAATTACAAAAAAAAAACAAACCCTGCTGTGACTGAAGACTAACTAGAGATTTATTCATGACCCTTAGGTTGACCCTAAAGAGCATGTATAAAAGTTTCCCTTCACAGCTTTGCTTAGCAAAGAAATGTAAATGGAAAGCCTGAGGTACCATTGTAGATAAGCCAACACAAATGCTCCTGAGGTAGAGCCACTTGCATAGTGAGTCGTAAGGAGGTCAAGACATTGAGACAAGTCTGCAGGGACTCTTGATTCTGAAGATTTCTGTCACTGCTGCAAACCATCTGATAAATGCAAACATTTCTCGCTTGCAAAACGTGGAACTAAAACACATAGAAATATAAATAAAGTTAATTAAAATATAAGCATATGTCAGTTCACATCAGCAAAGTACAACAAAATGGTGAGTAGGAAAAGATTCAGCATAACAGAGAAAAAATCAGCATGATATTGAACTTTTCTACACTTCTCCATCTATATCACCAATATCTTATTTCTCACTCTCATCTGTTACTTTTCTCTTCCACAGACAGATTTTTCCTTCTCTTCCTTGTAATACCTAACATAATGTGACCTCAGTCGTGCCTGGAGTACAGCATCAGCTGAACAAACAACATGTGAAAAAATGAGCCAAGTGGGACACGACCAGTCAGTACCTATCAATCTCTCAGAAGCCTCCTAACCTGATGACATTTGAAATATTTTTTTTTTTGCAGTTAATTCACTGAAACTGGAGGTTTCTAGCCCTGAAACTCCATTTCTATGATTTTCTTAGTGTTACATTTTAAAAAAAAGGGAACTGCGGAAACATGGCAACAAAATTTACATCTAAAGCCTTTAGATGTCATCATTTGACACATTATCATTTTCCATTTCCAATTGTAGGGATCATTGCCAAACTAGATTCCATATCTGAAAATTTAGGGATATCTCAGTCCATAAAAGCTAAGTTACAGAGCAGGCATTTTAGTAGAGACTTGCAATAACATTTGGCACTAGCATTGGTTCAAGGTCTATGCAGACATACAGAAAACAAAGAGCATCTTTGGAACTTCAAATTTATTTACAAAACATTTTTAAAAATGTATTAACATACTCTTTGATCATATTCTTTGTAGGAAGCTGAACCACATTTTAAAAGCAAAACAAAAAAAAATAAACCAAGTAAGTATCTCTTCTATCAAGATATCTGCATCCAGCTTTTAAGCAAACTGTCTGCTTTCTTCTCTTCACTAAACACCTGTTTACACTCTAACCCTGACCTGAGGATATGAATTTGATTAGCTCAATATACAGGAGCTGCCTACCATTTCTGTTCACTGTTCTTGATCACAGAGTAACTTGCATTAGTTAATTCAAAATACCCACCATGTACAAAAGTAGAGCTTCTCAGCAAATAACTGCTTAAGGTAAAATCTAACATGTTTTTTGCATTCCCCCTATATCGACTGAAATACTTTCTTCCATGGATAACAAAAGGTATACTGCAAGTCCCTACCTTGATAAGCAATTAACACAAAAGGGTGCCACCAGCACATTCTTAAGGTCACTCAGCTCTCTAGAGCTTAAAGCACTTAGAAAACTATTCAGCATTCTGCCCTTTTTGTTCATAGTGAACACATAAGCTATAAAAAACATAACACCGCATTTTTAACTGTCATGACCTTTTATTACAAGTAGTATTTTGCACGCTTATGGTATAAAATACAGGAGAATGTTTTAATTGTCTTGCACTCTGCCTGGTTCTTAGATTATACAATACAGAAATTTCCAGAATTAAAGGGCATTTATCAAATTTTGCCCACATCCTGATTCTGACAGTGGCTAATAGCACCTATTTCAGAGCAAAATCTGCTGTAAGCAGTTACAGAACACCACATTCAGAGAAAACTGTTTTTTTAACACTAAGTTGATGGCGGTTGGCTTCTGCCACAAAAGCATTAAGCGCTTTTATCCTCTTAAAAATATACACCAACTCCAGATGTTCATATCATACACATGATCATTAAATCTCAATCAACAAAGTATTAAAGATTAGTTAATGTTAATATATAATTAATATGAAGTACATTTGTGGAGGATACATTGGGCTACTTACTTTGAATCTGTGAATATCTTTGACCAGAAAAATTAAAAAAACCCACAACCTACCATAAGTGCTGCATTTTTGTCTCTGAAACCATGTGGAAAAAAGGCGGATTTAAAGCGATGCACATCATCCATGACATCATCAACGTTTACAGAAACGAACTGCCGAAGGTATCTTTCATAGCACTGTAGAAGTGCCAACTTATATTCCTGAAAAACAAATCCTATGTTCTTTTTATCATTTGCATATTGCATTTCTATTTCTACAAAACATGGTTTTTTTTATAATCTTTATATAGCAAAGTATCAATGTGAAAGAGCAACAGGAAGTAAAGCACTACAGTTTCATACAAATATCCAGCAAAGCAGTGCGAACACTCAGCACATGAAAGGTTGAAATACTTACAAGAATGGCTTGTGCTTTGCAAGTTTTAGTGAGTTTTGTTTATTCTAATCATAAATACGACATATCAGAGAACAATTATAAAGCAGGGTCTTGGGCTAATGTAACAAACAGTTGCTGGAATATTCTGTGGCTTTGCAACAGTAATGACAATGATACTACACTTCAGAAAAAAGTACTCCATAATGTAGAACTTTATAAGCAATAAATAGACATAATCACTTCTCTCTTCCTTGTTTCCATGTTGCCAAAGGTCTTTTTTTTTTTTTTTNAAGCAGACAGGAAGAGTAAGATGCACTAAAAAAGACTGAAACAAGTGAAAAACTGGAATTTAAATATGGCCAAGAAATCAGCATTAATAGACCAGAAATTGCCACTGAGTCTTTAAGGGGATGTTAACAGAGAGGATGTTGAGCTTCATGTCTCATTCCAAATAGAGCTCCCCAGCAGCATGTCGAACCACTCCAAAATCATGCTGACTCTATGGTTCACCTCTGACTCAGATCTGGAAGTGACATTTACTGAATCATCACCACCACTTCCTGCAGCAAGGATTACATTTAGGTTTCTCTATCAACTTCACTAACTCTAGAACACACACAAAATAAATTCTTGAGGAAAAAGGAACTAATTTCCACTGGTAAAAACCATCCTTTAATATTTAATCACACAAAATTCTTATTTCCTTGCCCTCCCTTCGTTTTTTCAATATAAATTCCTTCCACCACAGTGACACCTTACATTTTTAATCATCTGAGGAGTCCAACTCACATGGCCCTATTGTCCTCTTTGCTGTGTGAAAGCAGCAGCCATACACAGAAACTCTGACTTTCCACGGAGAGCTATGGGCTGTCAGTCACTTGTGTAATCTAATATATACATTCAGGCTGTGCTAAAACTTAGAATCCAAAGCTCTGGATCAGAATACCATTAAGATACTTATTGATACATAACAAAAAGGTAAATTCTCTCCTAACAGTTTAAAATATGTGCATATGACCAAAGATAACAGGCAGATACAGGCAGACAGGGAGGCGGGGAAAAAACGAGTCAGTGCTGATCGTATGATGACTAATGGACTAAGTAATTTCCAGATATATGACTTAATGAATTTAGGTGTGTCCCAAAAAACACGTAGCAGATGTATTATAGGAAGGAATCTAAAGGCACTAAAAAAACCAGCAGGAGGACAAAAAGCTAAGCTGGTGCTTACCCACTGACTACTCATATGCAATAATTATTTTTTAAGGACTACATATCATTAAGTATTATAATGTAAAAGCAGGTTAAAATTTAAAATAGTTTTCAACGAGGAGTCAAGAGCGGTACTTACAGGATAGGCTTTACCCCACCTATCAGAGACCTTGGTTTTACACCGCATTCATCCTTCCTGTAATGCATTTGAAATTTGCAACATCCATCTCCTGTTGTTTCTATTTTTTTTTTTTCAGGGACAAAAATAGAATGAAAACTAGGTTTTCATTCTAAAATTAAGTCAAAGAAATGCACTTAAAAGTGGGAGTTCCAAAAAAAAAAAGTTCAAAGTTTTACGCTGGCCAGTAAAACAACTTTTTCAACAACACTGATAACTCTACTGTAGGAAAACGCATTACGCTAGAAGACTGAACTTCCAAGCAGAAGTCTTTACTCAGAAACATGGATTTTTTGCAGGCAATCTAGGGTCAGGTCACTAAGCACCTTGAATGTAAGGACCAAACTATATTGGAGTGCTGCTTTGGGAAGCCAGTGCAGAGTACAGAGAGCAGCGTTTGATAGTTCTGACATAACCTTACTGAGTACGCTGTGAGAGCGTTTCCCAAGCGCTAAAAGCTTCATGTAATGTTTCAAGCAATTCCTAGGGCCCAGAAGCTATGAAAATTTTAGGAATATACAAACATGAAGAAAATGTTAATGGAACTGTATAGGCAATGCTACTAACAACTGCTGCTACTCAAGCTTCCTTAAGAATTTCTGTATGTCTAAACCTACACCGTGAGCCTGCACCTTCAATTATAATGGCTCCACAATTATGGACTCTTCTACATGCCTTCTTCAGCCTACCGGTGAGTGATGAGTGCTGCTGAAGCTCACCTTCAGCCGGCTGTTCTTTATTCAGGAGCAGGCTCCTTTTGTGGAATTCTTTAGGATACATGCAGTGAAGGATATAGAAGACTTCATAACACCTGCATGGTACTCCTGCCTTTGCCGTGGCCTGTGGAAAAGCTCACCTAGCAGCCACACATATACACTCTCCATAACTGGCACATTTGCTGCATTCCATAAGCAAAGGACATAAGAGTGAAAGAAGAGTTTCACTGGATATGTTCCTCAAAAAGATGGCCCCCTCAAACCACCTTCATACATTTCTAATTATGCCCTCTTCTTATTATTTATTTTCTTTTATTCCCATTATGCTAAAAAATTAAGTTACAGAACTGGCTTTCTAACTATACATATCTGAGCTGCTTCTGAGTGTTGTTTAGCAACTACCCTTGAAAGCCCCAGATTTTATGACATGACCTTCTGACACAAATATCACTGAGCTTGTAAACGGCTCATCCTTGATGGATTTTTTTCACAGGAAATGCAAAGGACAAATAGTATATAAAAATATATTTGCCTTACTGAGTCAGATCAACAGTCACTAGCCTGGCATCCCATCTCTAACAGTAGTCAGTAACAGATGACTAAGTAGGAATATAAAAATAGAGTTATCATATGGTGAAACATCCCCCAAATACTCTCAGCCTTCAACAATCAAGCTCCTGAATGCCTTTCAGTTGTGATCTACCTTTTTTGAGACCAGAAATGCACACATAATTCAAGATGCAGGAGCATCACCGATACATATAGTTGTACAATGTGTAATTGCTCTCTGGTTCTTGTTCTCTGTTCCTCTCCTGACAACTCTTTTTATTCATGTTTGGTTAACTGAGCATTGAGTTGAGTCAGTGGAATTGCACTATCATCATCAATTTGCACTTCAACATCATCTGAAGGCATAGTCAGATATTGTACTCTACCATGCTGAAACATTAAACAAATATTAAAGAAAGATTTGGGGGTGTTTAAAAAGGCAATGGGTGCACCGAAAATACAGATATAGAAAACATATTAAAAAATCAGGGCAATTTTACAATCAAAAGCAAGAGATACAAACGATCGACTCTCACTTGAATTATTTTGTTAAAGTTTTTGCTACTTTCTAAATAGCTCCCAGTAAAATATGATTAAAAATTAAAGTAGCATAGAAACATAATGAAACAAAGACTGACTGAACCTTTTCGGATTTCAAATGACTTACTTTGATCTGAGCAAGGGCATCACCAACTCTCACAAGTCTTTCATTGTAATACCACTCTGGTAGTCGTGGCTTATATTTGATCCAAATGTTAAACAAAGTATTTGCTCTAAGAAAAAAAAAAGATACAGGAGAAAAGGTTTCAGATTAAACTGGAAGTAGACCTGTCATAACAAGTAAACAAATCAGGAAGACTTCAAATTGTGAAAACTCCTTTCTTCCAAATCTATGTGAACTTCTACACATTTCAAAACAAGTGATCATTAGAACCAGATTTAACAGGCAGACAAGGACATTTCTGGGTTTCATTTCTGTCACCAGTTTTTATCACATATTTTAAGTAGGATGAATTTTCTCCCATGTAAATTCTTAATATAATGTCTTAGTATTAATCCCCTTGTGTTGTTCAAGCACAGTCACAAGTGGAAAATCTGTCCCACCTTTCAGCTAGTATTTGAAAGGTTCTGTCTGAAGAAACAATCTGATCTCTTAGACTCAATGAATTACAGTTCACAGCAATAACTGGACTGGAAACAACAAATGTTATGAGCAGGAAAAAAAATCCCAAAATAACAACATTTGTCAGGTAGCTGCAACCTTGGGAACTGGTAGCCATGGAATAAACCATAGAGCTATAGAGTATATAGACCTGTGGCGTATGGAGCTCATGGTATACAGAGCTACACCATCAGTCATGAAAGAAGAAATGTTCAGGAATTTTAAATTGTAAGGGGCAGGATTCAGAGAGAACCAAATGACACACTTGCTAAAATAGAGAGGATTTTATGGCAGTAGTTGTGATGCTCTTCTGTTGCCTCTATTATTCTAGCCACAGTTGTCATCAAGGATGTCTTTGTGCAACAAATTGCTTATTTTGCTGAACCAGCAAGCCTCACACAAATGGAACTGACTCTGAGCAGTTTCCCCCTGCTACAGAGACACTGACTACCTCATGCCAGTACTACAGTGCCCACCAACTGTGGTTTGATGGCCTCGTGCCCTCATGTGTACAACTTCCCCACACTACACTTCTTTAAGAAAGCTACATTCTAGCTGGAAAAACAATAACTGATCAGACAGACTGCCAATAAACACTGGGACTTTTTTCATAAAAGAATCCCATTAGCAAATCATCACCAGTATTGACAGCGTTCACAGTGCCAGGCATCTCTTACTTTCATTCTCTTAACAAATCACTTGCACAGAAACGTCAGCAGAGTGCCTTGTGAAACCGCTACAGGAAAGAAAACAACTGAAGAAAGATGAATTAACATATAAAGAAATTCGTATTTGAAAAATATCCTGCTAGCTGAATTGTCATGCATAAACCATATAGCTTACTGGCGTGAGGTGGCTGGAACTTTTCAACTTCTCTTAAGACTGGGATGGTAGACTAGAATGCAAGACTCTTAAACTGTTTTCTGACATTCAAGAACTTGGAATGCATTCTCAGAGTCTCTCATTTAGCTCTTCATTTCTGCTTATAAGAACACTCCCAATTAAAAAAAAAAACCACGATAAATAACGTTTTTTCCACACAGAAAGCTGTGAGCCACCTTCACATTTCAAGGTGAATCAGATGGCTTTATGAGAAACCTGTCAAAATGATCTTTACAGCAAAGAATTGCAACGATCATAATCCTTTTTTTCCCTAAAGAATCATCTCAGCGCAATTCTCAGTTCTTGAAAGTAACCAGCAAGGAAATAAGTAGGACATCCTAGAGGTGTATCCTAAAGGAAAAATGAAGTAACAGCACAAACTAGGCCAAAAGCAACAATCAGAATAAAATGTTCTAAGGCATTTTTAAGGAGAAATTTTTTAAGGAAACCGTAGCCCGGCGTAATGAAGGGCACCTTCCAAATGGGAATGAGTCCCTCCTGGTCCATCCTTAACAATTAACAGCCTGGGTGGGTACCGACTTCTTATACTGAGAAAAGTATTCCACACCAGTCAGTATGTGCAAAGAGGCTCCAAAGCAAAGGAATCTGTCAGGCAGCTGAGCAAAGTTCCCTTAGACTATTAAATGAAGAATTTAGGAAAAGACTTTCAGAGACCAAGAGATTTGATGGATGTTATAGGGAAAGGGGGGAAAGAAGGAGGGAAAGAGATAGCAAGAATGACCCTGGATAAAGCTCTGGAAAGGTAAGACTAGTACATTTCTTTAAGACTGATCGAAGTCCCCAGCAATGGTAATCTTCATTTTTTGTTTTGAATGTTCATATTAACACACGAGATTCTTAGCTATAATAAACAAGTAACAAATCTGTAAAAAACTAGTCTTGCAAAGTAGTGAGAAACCTGACCAGACTTTCAGCTTCAGTGGGAAGATTAAGGTAAACTGATTCTGCTACAATGCCATGACTAACTACAAGTGAGTTCATGACACAGGAATGTTTCTTTGACACAAAGAGGAGAGTGAGACACTTCCCAAACAGCTCCTCAGCCTTTCCTTTAAACAGGCTGTAGGACACCAGAGTAACAAATTAAGCAAGTGAAGTCTTAAAAAACATAGTGGATTGTTGGAGCTCAGAAGTGAAATTTCTTTATTTCCAGCCATAATAGAAAAAATTTCCCTAAGGTCAACCCATAACAGTGTGCACAGGATCAGGCCCACACGGCTAAAATCTTTACTACAAGTATAAAGAATTCTCTGATACTGATCAAAAGACGTCTTATTAAATAAGGGTGGCTAAGCCACACAACATGAGATAAAATCAATAGTTCAAGGTAATGCTTTGATGGCCCTGCTGTCAAGAGAAATGGGGCAGAAAAACTTGTTTAGTTGAGAAAAAAATATTTTTGATTGCTATTTCTGACTGAAAAGATTTGTGATACCAGGGCAGGTCCTCAGTAATTTTTGTTTCCTACATTAGAACATTTAAGTGCCTAAATTATGGCCTTTCTGTTGACCTATAAACGCCAAAGGCTGAAAGAGTGGGAGGAATGAAGCTGATAATTTTATTTTTCTAAATTGAACATACGTGCCACGTGGAAGCTGATTTTCTTGTTGCTTGAAGAACAAGAACACTTTGATCTCAATCCATGCCAGGAAAGACAGCTTGACAAATGACATAGCAAGAAGTCTTTAGAGCATTTAGGAGAGCATCTGTAATAGCCATTACCTTCAGAAATTCCTAGGACCAGCCAGACTAAGGCTGGTTCTGCAAGCAGCACATGCTCCAATTTTGAGTTATCAAACAATGAAGCAGTAGGGAGAAAAACCCCTGAAATTTCACAATCACAAATGAATAGTCTTGACTTTACTAGCTGCTTGAATGTATGCTAATAATCAGAATTCCAGTCCTCTACCTCTGTACAGTCCCTATACAAATGAAGAATGCCTGAGGAGGCAGAGCTACTGGGAGCTTCATGTTACACAACATTCCCAATGCCTTGGAATTTTGGTAGGGATCATTACCACCAGTTACTTCTGGGATCAAGACCTTGACAGAGTCAGTTCTCATCTCCATGATGAACACTGCAGATTTCTTTGGATGTGAAAATGCTCTCATGCCAACCAAGGTATGCACGGTCAGGGGTCACATCCACAAAATACCAGTTTGAATAAGACAGCGCTTACTTAGGTCAAAATATTTGAGAGGGTAAAGCAAAAAAAAGGCTTGGAGACACTGCTCACAAAAACTGGTAACTGGGCACTATATTGCAAACAGGTCAGATTCAGCATGGCCACCTCCCAACCAGAGGACACAAAGAACACATAGAAGAATCATTGTTGGCAATTTTGGTAGTGCCTGAAGCAGCCAAGTAGTGTTACTTCTAAGAGGGCCTAGAAAGGATCGCTTTCAAAAGAATAAAACCTATTAGCTAAAGCTGTAAAAAAAAGGTCTGAAACTACAAAAAGGCTTCAAAATAGCAAGCCACTAAAATCAGCTGCTGAAACAATATAAAAAGCCAACATATCGAGATTCAAAACACTAGAGGCAGAACCCTGGAGACTGATACCTGCATGATACATCTAGGCCTAGACCTGATGCTGAACGTGCCCCATAAACAAATTAGGAATCCAGATAGCTTAGACTAGGAAAGATCTCCTGTTCAGACAAAGGCCAGGCTGCAGAATCTGAGTACCTTCTGAAAATGTACACATCTCCTTCAGAGTAGGGTAATTTGTGGACTGCTTCTAGGAAACTACTGAGTGAAATATGCAAGCGTAGAAGCTGCACCTAAGTGACAAGGTAACCACCCTGTGACCTAACTCCTATGCTGTTTTTGAAGGAACTTCTGATAACCTGGGAAACTCGTGAGGTTTACGTTAAAGACCTGTAAATTTAGAATAGTGTTCAGATAAAAACAACAGAAAATCAACTGTTTACCTTAAAAGAAGTAGTTGAGCTCTTATATCACAATGTACTTAAATGCAGCAGGGAGAGCTACATGAGAAATGCACAGTCCGTAAAAGACATATGCATGCACTATGAATCATACACCGATTCCAGTTGCTCTGTCTTAACTGCATTACAAAATCTCGACTTATGCATACCCACAGATATGCATGTATGCGAGCAAACAAATATGCACTATTATACTCGCCATATGCTCTGCCTGCATCTATGTGTATAAAAATATACCAACGTAGACAGAGACATATGCACAAAAAGAGCTGTGTGGCGTTATCCTTGTGTAGCCCTACTTTTGAAGGCATGTACGTGTTGTACTGTGCCGCAAGTGTTCACCCTCGCACGCAGCCGCACACGCTGGTGGGCTGCCAGTCCCTCCAGCACTGTGAAGGGATTTTCCCACCAGGAAGCTCAGGCAGCTCTGACAGAACCAACAGTGGTGCTGCCAACTTCCACAGCCCCTTGTGCTTTTTCCCTAAAGCACTGACTTGTAGGAAGTACTGGAAAAAAAGAAGTGTTCAGATTTCTGAGGGGTTTTCGTTACAATGAAAAACGAAAAAAAAATAAAAAGGAAACGGATTGCCGGTGCTTTGGCACACTGCTGGGGAAGTTTGTTTGGCGAGCAGACTCCCGGCTATCTCCCAGTCCAGCGGGCGCGGGATTCCCAGCCCAGCCCGTGGCTGCGGCGTGAGGAGGGAACCGAGCAGGGGCGGGCGGGGCGCCGCGGCGGTGCCCG
>VZTA01002801.1:227570-249546 GCA_013398855.1 Mohoua ochrocephala
CACAGCCTGTTTCACCAGGGATGGCACTTTGCACTTACTGATTGTGTCACTGTGCCTACTGCACGGCTACGCGTAAAAGAAGAAAGTGTGCTTATCCTCTAAATGGTTATGTTTGTCTATTTAAAAAAAAAAAAAAAAGGGGGCAAACAAGGAAACTACCAGCCCGTATTTATGTTAAAGGAGGTGCCTATAGCAACCTATGTGTTTTGAAGTTCTTAAAAGACACGGTGGTAAAGAGGTTTGGGAGGGATGTGAAGGAAACTGACTCTGTTGCCATGTTCATCATCATGATGAGCGTAAGGGACAGCTGAACTGAAAAGATGAAAGTGAAAGAAATGTGGTAAGTGAGCAGAGTGTCCTGGCAACCAGGGCCTTTGGAGGCAGTTTCTTGACCTTGAATGGAAAACGATCAATAGACAGGGGTAAAGCAAAGAAACACTTGAAAAGTGCATCCAAGTAATTCACAGATGACAGCAAAGGAACTATCCTTCCAGTGGCTGGAGACTCACAGCATCAGCATGCCGAATTACTGGAATCAGAAAATACTGCATTAACAAGGTCAAAGAAATGACATGGGAGTCATCTAGATACTATTCTTCCTTGGAAAATTGGGAAGATGCAAAAATATGATTAATTTATGACTAACGTGTCTGACTCATTTTACACATTGATTTTGTATTGTTACCTGCTGGGAGTTGTGTGGATCCATTGTCCAACAGGTATTGTGTGACTATGGGAAGATCCAGTGACAATGGCTATGCATTTAGGTGGGAGCAAATTTAGACAAAGCATGAGATGGAGTGGGTTCCTCAGATATCTGTGGAGGAGGTAGAAAATGAAGTCTGCAATGAAAAGACATGGCAAAAAGGTTTTGATGCAGGGATTTAGAAATCACTGTGTTCAGAGACAAGTTTTACAGAATATTACAAATTAAATATGAGAACTTGGCTTGGACAGCAACTACTGCAACATTTAAAGATTTTGCCTGTGCTTTGCCATGCTAACCAAAGAACTCCCTGTGGTGGATACCAAGTGACTAAGGAAACACTGGCCTCTTGGGAAAGGTGGCCTGTGCCACTGCAAATATTGCTGGTGGCATCCGTTTCAAGTCCCTATGAAGTTCTGAGCTAGTTTGCCTCACTAGATGGTGCTGCATCCCAAAGGGCTGATATTCACGTTCATGGAATGCAGAGAGTGCTGTTCTCAAACCAGCAGTGCCTAGAAGCTTCAAGGGGAACTTGAGAGACTGGAAATGAGACTGCTGAGTAAAACTTTACATACCTCTAATATTTGGGTAGCAGATGGTGGAGTGAATATAACATTTGCAATCTAGATTAGCTTTTCAGCCGTAGAAACAAACTGAGTCAAGGAAAACAATGAGAGAAAGGGAGGATAGCCATTCCCCAAAGGGCAAGACTGCAGAACTATGTAAAGATAAGGCTTTAACCACTGGGAGGTTAACCAGGGTGTAGCTGGTCAGCCAGCTCATGAAGAGCGTTCGGTCTAAAATTCCTGGGTCAGAGTTCAACAGGATCAAAGTATGCATTCCCTGCTAGGTGGAGGTTTCATGCATGGAGGGCAGTTCTGACCCTCTCAGCACCCAGGGTGGACCATAGCAAGGAACTACACCGCCACAAACACTATGGTGTGTATGTTATTTCAATTTTGGGTGCTTACAATATTGGTTCCTATTTTACTGTTCTGGGGAAGACTCGAGTTTAAACTTCAGATAGTCTCCATCTAACATTTAGTGCGTTGAACATTTAATTGGGTCCAAAAGTCAAAAAGGCTTATAGATAAATGATTAGAACCTTTCAACTTCAGAAGGAGTATAGATTCTTCAGAAGCATTCATCTTTTATAATCTGATCTTTACAGAGAAAAGCTTACAAAAGAGAGTGATGGCTACTGAAGTTACAACCATGATGGGATAACTTCCTCAAAAGATGGAGCATACCTGTATGACTTGGAAAGTTTATAGCAGTTCTTTGAATTACATTACATTAGGGACCCTACACCCTAAAAAAATGTGATCTGTTGATTGGAAGGCTAATGATTTATTCATCATTGGCAGGTGAACATTTAGATAGCAATTCGAATCACAGTAACATTAGGAAGAAAGTAGGATAGATTATGGAGCATTGGCATGGACAGGATCCCAAGAAGTGGAACTTAGGTAAATCCACTGACCCGAGCAGAGAGGGTATAGGAACCTGTGCTTTAATACCACCAGGTCAGATAGAAGGAAGCTGCCTCAGAAATAGAAGCACCCACAAAGAGTTAACTTAGTAAAAACCCATATAGGAAGTGTCTGCTCTCATGGCTATGGGGCCAAGAGTATGCTTGAGCTGGAAAGGAGGAAAACCTCGCTGTTAGCTCATCAAGCTGCCTGCTTACTTCTCGTGTGTCGGTTCCACTTGTGTGAACAGCAGTGGTTACTAAGAGCAAACAAAGGGGGGAAACACTGTATGATCACAGCCGAGTTGGGCAGGAAGAGTGTGCAGTGATATCTGGGTGCAGGGGCTGAGGTAACGTCTGCTGCGCCCTATCTAGGACAGCAATCGAATTGTGTTTCCTACGGATAATTCTGAGATGCGTGTTCAGATCCCTTTCTAGGATGCTTGCAGCAAGTGTACACCTGAATTATGGTGCCTATAGACTTTGCTGTTTGATATTCAGAGACAAGAGGCAGTCAGAGATGCTGTATTACCAGACTTCTGCAGGGTAACTTGACAGTCCACAGAGATTTGAAAGAGCTACATTTATGTCATCTCTTCCTTGATGCTTTCAGGAAATATAGTCTGAGCTGAAATGATTCTGTGCCATCACTCAGTATCTCAGGTTGATAGGCTAATGAAGACACGAAAATTTAAAATAATGATTAACACACTTACGTACTACATATTCAAAACTGGAATCTGCATTTACTCTACTTGCAGTATGCCTGCCTGGTCCTTAGAGCCAGTGGGAATCCACTTTGTGCGGGGTGTTCCCCTTTGAGTAGGAGTGAATTGTTGGATTCAAAATATAGAAGAAAAGCTAGAGAAAGAAGCAATAGCAGGTGTTTACCGATTCTTATCGAGAAATTCAGTTTGTGAGTTAGTCAAGCAAAACAAGGTCAAGGAAACACAATGTCTTACATGACAGTACAGCATTTGCGATTCGCATGCTACAGGGGAATCATATATGATACAAAGTATAGCTCTAAGTTCTCTGATAAAGGTCCATAAAAAGCCATCAAACAGCTGGAAGAAGTGAACTAAGTTGCTGAATGCCAGGAGCACTGGCATTTTATAAATGTAAAGAAGTAGTCCAATGGCAGGGGGAAAAGGAAGAACTCGTACTGAGCTTACAAGAGGCAAAACACATGGTGGAATCAATGTACCTTCCAAATAACTAACTGTACAGGAAGCAAAGAGGTGCAGCAGACCTGCAGGCTTCTTGCTGCCACCTCCTGTGTTGCTTGTCTACACCTACAGTTAATGAGATAGGTATGGGAATACTGGACCTTTATGGGCAGCTATAACAGATTATAGTCAGCATTTCCTTCCCACCTCCTTGCTTCTGGGCTGTTCTTGGTAAAGCTGCTGGTGGCTTACTGGTAGTGTCTTTAGGCTCAGATGCCTTACTTAAATCTGCCTTTACATTCAATCAAAATTTGTGGATTCCTACCCTTATCTAAGGGCTATTTAGTACCTTCCCACAGGAAAGTTACTAAGGAGATAAGAGATACAGTCGTGTTTTGACAGCATTTGTATTTTTTTTGCTGCACCCTGAAGAAAAATGTCCTGAACTAGGAAGATACATGCCTGATTGCAAAGGTAGGGAAATGTGAAAGGATGGTGGGAATGGTTTGCTTGGGACACCATACAGCTTTTCAAACAAAGTAGCAGTTCAAGTCCTTTACTGAGACAGTGACACGTATTTGTGAAATACTTCAGTACTCTTCCTGTCAGTGAGCAGTGTACAAAATTTGTCAGAAAATGACATGGTCTCTGAACTCTGGAACATAAATTAACAAAGTACCTGAGGCATGTGTGCCTTTTGACAAGCAGTTGACGGTCTTTTAATATATAATGAGAGCAGATCTGGGACAGTTTTAATGCAAGTGAATCCTAAGAGAAGGAAAATGCTAAGTTTTTACTTGAAAATAGTTCTTGGCTTCCTTTCTGATCTAGTTCGTCAGTGTTGTAAGAGGAAGGGAAAAGAGTGATCAACACAAGAAAGAACTGCAATGACTGAGAACGGTGCCAGTGCCAGGTTCTTATGGAGCTGCGTTCAAGCTTGGGGTGACAGTTGTCTCTGTGTTTTCGTTGTGTCATATGAAAGGCTTCAGTGCCAAACTCTAAAGACAAAGTGAGAGCTTTCAAGGTTATAATATATAAAATGTTTTTTTTTTTCTTTTAAAATCTGAGTGTGAATGCTCACAAAAAAGTTTTCTCGGTTTCCTTTTATCATTAGGAAAATATTCTTAGGCACATAAATTAATCTCAGTTGACTTGCAGAAAATGGGAGAAATCTGGGAGAAGTGATCTTGTTCAGCTGATTTTTCCCCCCACTGCGAAGAAAATGTAGGAGTGTGTAATATTTGTGTGAACAATCTGTGAGATTTGACTCACCCACTCAGGTTGTATCGTTATGCATTGAGTGGGTTAAGCAGTCTCTGGGGAGGGAGATACAGCAGGGGTTTTATATAGCTGCTTGAGTTTATAAGAGGTTTAAATTGAAACATGACAGATTCTGAGATCTTCATTATGGACTTAAGTACCAAAGGTAGCAGTTGGAAATATGAAAATCCGTGAGAGACTTTCCAAAAATGGAAATAATTGCTTCAAGGAGAGAGTTTGCCTACAGTTCACGTTATTTTCTTAATTTTTTTATGATATACTTTATTCCAGTTTACAAGTAAATTCTACTCAAGTAGACATCAATTGATGATGAGCTTATTTTGCAAAGACTTCTAGGAACCTGCAAATATTTCATCTGACAATGTACTATTTTCAGTTCACTAGACAGACCATGGAGGAAAGTTCGTGCCTCACTCAAAGATCTTGTCTTAAATATCAGGAAGCTGTAGGGGTTCTTCTGATGAAGAAGCTACACCTAAGGCTGGTTTAGAGCAACAGTAAAGATGTCTTGCAAAAAAGCTCTGTAAATCCCTTCCAATCATGAAAAACTGAAAGTATGCACAAGATTTTTAGCAATGTGCATGCAGGCTGCATCTTAGAAACACACTAAAAATGTCGAACACTTAGATGTATGTATAAAAAAGCTAGAGAGAGTCCTTAGCTAAAGACAGCATCTAATTTATTAAGCAGGGATGGCCGAGACAATTGGAATGTGAAGCAGCGGAGATGGAGTGTGGAAATTATTTCTATTTTAGCTACATTCAGCTTAAGCTGATTGCCAGGTAGGCATCTAGTAGTTAGATTTGACTTTGGGAAAAAAAGTGATGGCGTGTTTTGTTTAAAATACATTTTCTTCATTTCATAAATATTCTCAAGACAAACATTAAAGGAGAGAAAGTATAGCCTATTCCAAGAAATAAATTAGTTCTGAAGATCTTCCCAAATTCTCCCGAAGCCAGGTATGACAGTGCATTTTTATTCATATTCTCCTGACGCACATTTGCTGTTTATAATTCTGAGCTGCTGCAAATGCTGTAGATAGAAATGATCCTGGGGAAATTACACTATTGTTTGTATATATAACTCCTGAGTAGCCAAATGCATCCTTATCATAACTCTTTCTCTGTTGTGCATTTGGTCTGGGAGTATTCACAGGATCAAAATAGACTCTTCTAGGAATTAACTATTGGCAACAAAAGGACACTCAAAATAACCTGGTGATGCCCTCCAATATTTTTAGACCAATGCATTTCTGTTCAGGCCTTTTCCTACTGCATTACAGCATGAATTTTGAAACTTTTTGACACCATTGCTTCCATTTTCCATTCTTACTAGTTTTGCACTTGCTTGCAAGAATGTTTCACTTCAAGGTCAAAGTATCTGCTGATTGAGGTTTTTTCAAGCAGCTGACAGAAATTGTTTTGGACAATAGCCTGACCTTGGACTAGGAGATTTAGCAGCCTGGAAGTCGGCAGTAGAAAATGACACAACGTGGAAGAGTAGTTATTTTATGCTTATTTAGCATTGCTTACTCAAGGAAGGAGAAAAAAAAAGCTTTGTTGTCACATAGTTATTTGGATTTTTCATATTTGTCAATACTTTTAAAAAATATTCTATGTAATTATATTTTCTAGTTTATTTTTTCTAATAATATAAACCAGTTTGATCTTTTGATATGTATTATTTCTAATAATGATACATGTAATAATGTAATTGTGAACTTTTATCTTAATACTTCAGAATTTTAGAAAAATAATGTTTAGGAACAAGTAATTGTTTTGCATTCTACATACATGTGAAAAGATTAAATAAAAATAAAACTGTAATCTTTACCCTTTTATCCCTCAGATTTTCAAATTAACAAAAGTGAACAATTGTCTTTTCTCTACCCAGTGACACCTTAGGAAAAACAGAAATTGCTATTAGCACTTTACCTTGTTTAATTGATGCAATAACAAAAAGTGGTTAGATCTTGGCTTCACAAATGTAGATGAAACTTTGGTAGCAAGTTTTGAAAGTGTTACTAAAATGCTTTCAGGTGGACATATGACTCTTCATCTGTTAGATATGGATACATTAAAATGGCCATTTTTTTTTTACTCAGTGGGTCCACTTCATATACCCTGGCGTATTTATTACATTTAGAGGCAAAACCATGGTATTTACCTTCGTAGAATCAAAGTAAATGGGCTAGATTGTATTCTTTCTTCTGTATTGTTAGCAATAGACTTGCTTCGTAAATTATCTTTAAAGAAGAAAATTTTGTTATGTTGTACCTGTATAATTCCATTATAAGGCTGACAGAACGGTTCCTTTAAGAAGGCAGACACAACTTCTCTGAAGTAAAGCATTATACATCCATCTGGGTTAGCACAAAAAATAACTTAGATATAATTTGGTCCTCAGAAAAATAATCACTAGGTTTCAAACATGAATAAAAAAATTCCATGATAATTTGGAGGTGCATCTACATTAGCAATTGGGTTGTGATCGAGTACACTTTTGTAGCATCCCCAGTTCTGCACTTGTTGTATGTTACAGAATGATCTTGAGTGCATGAGCTGGACACCCTCTGAATGAACCTAAGGTGAGATGTGCGCTCCACGAGCACATCTGACATCCCCCAACTGATACCAGAGTTTCAGTCTCTAGGAACAGACTAGGTAAAACCCTCGAAATGTGCATTATGTGAATATCTGGTCCCTGAGACTAGTTGTTTCACAGCACAGATCTGCTCTGATTACACTGGTTTTCTTGTTAATAGAGGCATGGACTACTTTGCTAATTGGGAGAAAATTTTCTTTTGAAGCAGGATGAAAATCAATTATGTCATTTCTGGAGAGCTGTTTTTTTAAAATAGCTATACTTGAAGACACAGCCTAAGACACCGCTGCTATCTCCACTTTTCTTTGCAGAGGAGAGGGAAATGCTTACAAACTTTAAGCCACAAGTTAAAAATTTTTTACTTGTCACAGAACTACATCTTCTGTCTGTCTTCAAGAGCTAAAGAGAAGATTTTTAATATCTCCTCAGTACCATTAACATAGAGGAAAAAACTGCAGTGATTACAAATACCTAAAAAAACATGCCAGTGCATTGTGTATGGTATCATATCAGTTTCCAGGTTGAAGTTTACAAATAGGGCCTACACCCCTGGTTTGTAGTTTGTCTCACGATTTAGTTGAGAAAAAAGGACCACTTCTTTAAGCTCTGCCACAAAAAGTGTTCTCCAGCTCTGGAATAACAACATCCATTTCTTTATATCTTTGGTTTATTTCCTTAAGATGATAAACTCAATGCATCATGTATTTTCCTAGGAGCCTCCATTTTTTCTAGGCTACCCTCCATAGGCCATCTACATGTAAATGCTGTCCCTCAGCTGCACTGTGTCTGTGCAGCTCGGCTGGTAGGCAGCAGATCAGTCACTGACTGTAGGACTCAGAGTGATGGCTCGGTTCACACTGTTTAATTACAATCATTTGCAGGGGCTGAGAGAATAGAGAGCCTACCCTTATCATGCAGCAGATATGCATGGTTCCTCCAGAGAACCCATAATAACTTCTTTAAAACACATACTAAGATGCACGTCTGAGAGTAAAGTTTATCCTACTATAATAGTGCTCCTCCTGTTTTTTAGCTGTCCCAGAAATACCCACCTAGCCCTTTTTAGCATTTATATGATCTATAGTTTGTAGGAGCCTGATCTTTCAGGGACAATGAAAATTGGTGTGTTTTCAGGAAAGCATAAGAAGAAAAAGAAATGAGTTGATCAGTACCATAATGCCAAACCCCCATTTCAGTGCGAGGTCAGATGACTCTCTTGCCAGTTCTGATCTGACACCAGATGCAGCATCTGAGCCAGCTCTAATCAGGCTTAGCCACTTGGCATAGCACTGATCAGTGTGGAAATACCAAAACAATGTAATTACAGCAGAAGGATGTACCAGAACAGTCTGTCTCTGAAGTCAGTGTATCTGGGATCATGCTGTGTATTTCTGATCGGGTGCTACTTTGCGTAGTGTGGGTGCACATTTAATGGCCAGTATTCACACTACCACAGGTGCACAGAGTGAAGGATCCGAGAATGTACAGGCATGGAGATGACAAGAGGGGAGAGACTATTGTTAATGGGATGCAGAAACTGTGATGTGCCTTGGAAAGCTCAAGGGCTGTAAGATGTGGCATCTGGCATACAGGGAGAAGGAAGTAGAGCAGATGATAGTACAACTTCTGCTGTAGTTGTACAGGATGGAAAAGAGCATGTGACCGGTATTCTCTTTTCAGGGCAGAAGAGGAGGGAGCCCAGGCAGACTATAGGTATTCACAGAAAGCACTGGACAGGAAGGCAAAGACAGAACAAAGGACTGAAGGTACATGAGAGGAAAGGAAAGGAGAATGGTCTGCAGCATCCTAAGTGCCTGTGATGTTTAAGAGTAGGGTCCTCAGGAGGAAAGTCTTCCCTTAAGAGAAAAAAAATCATGCCTTTAACACTGATAGAAGTAGGTCTCTCAAGTACATCTCCAGAGGTTGCTCAGGATAGTGAGAGACAGTCTGGACAGAAGATGAAAATACATAAAAAATTAAAAATAATACCTTCTTCAGAATCCGTCCTAAAAGAGATACTTTCAGTTTCATATATGTTTGTTGTGATCTGGGGTTTTTGGGCAGAGAAAAGGATAAAGTTAGCTGTGGCAACTTTAGTCCCTAGCCTCTATTTCTCAGATCTAAAGTTGGGCAAACTTACCTTTGATAACAGCAACACTGACTAGTATCTAGCTCCAACTCCATGCCTGATAGTGATGCTGGCTGCCTTCAGACATTAAAAGGGGAGTTCCAGGCTCATTTTCTAGGGAAAAGAGCCTTAAATCTCGAGGTGTTTTTTTGGTGTTTTGTGGGGGTAGGGAGGGGGGCTGTTTGGTTTGTTGGTTTGTGGGGTTTTTTTTTTTCCTTTTTTTTCTTGTCTTTGGAAAAGTTTTTGCACTGTTTAAAAATAAAAATTAAGACTTCTAGCAGTGGCAAGGGTGGTGGCTAACCTTACTGCTCCTACAGTTTCCATTATCTAAGCTTTTCTTTGGAGCAGTAACTGGAATAGAAGGCAGAGTGGGAGTGCTGAATGGGAAGGTGAGGGGCCCTGGCAGATCTCTGCAGTGCAGGTGGAGCTCCCTCAAGCCTCTGACTTACATTTTCTGAGTCAGAGAATTCAGGGTTGATGGTGGCAATTATGTACGCTGGGTACAACAGAGATCTGAGATAAAGAGATAATGGCCTTACTTATAATAAGAGAAAGGCAGTAGCTGAGAGCAATAGAAGAAGAAAGCAAGAAGAAAGGAAAAACATTAAGTGGGAGTAGGTCAAGGCATATATATTAGCAACGGTGCTGGAATTTCAGGTCTTTAAACTTCTTCAACAGGTGATACTTCCTCCCTGTGACTCTGTAGCTATTAATATGGAAGCGAGACATTAAAATGTAGAGAGACAGTCTGGCGCTTAGTCCCTGGGAAGTTTGCAGACAGGGAGCTGTGGGAAACTTCCTCAAGGAAAAGTGTTTTGCCCTGAGGCTACAAATGGTGGAACATATTTTCAGGGTTGTTCCTAAGCAAAAGGACCTAGGGAGGTTCAGACCAAAATGATCTTCTCTCCATAAGTGAGCTGTAAGAGGTCCCAGTGTGTTTTGGAAGGCTTGAAGATGTTGCTGTTCATAAGTGTCATGGGATGACTTTTCGGGTTCACCCTGTTGGAGCCTGAATGATTTGATAACACCCACACTACACTTCTCTTACAGCTTAGGGATGTCTCTGCACTTTATTAACTTTCTCAGTAATACATTTGTTACCCAGCTTTGGCCTGGTGACTGCATTTTGTGTTAATTTTTTGTTTAATTTTATTTTACTTTTCTATTTTTTTTTTCAAATTTTGCCATCTAATGTGAGGTGACTACTGCGCTTTAATAACTGAAATCACTGTAGCATTTTGGAAGTAAACATTTGATGAGTAGTTAGGCTGAATCCAATTCCCTTTAAAAGGCCAGTTACCCAATGACAGGTCACCTGTGGAGTTAAAGAATATCAACAGTAGCCTGAAACTATTCAACACTGTACTATTCAGTGAGTAGATAAATTTGTTAGACTTCAATACTAATAGTTCCTCAGGCATCATTATTATATATAAATTTATTCCTTGTTTTTTTTTTCTGTTCTATGCATTTCTGTAGCACCTCTATTATAATAATTTAGTACATCTCTGTCATTTGCTTTGACTGTTATTTTCAAGAGGTAATACCTCAAAAGTAGACACAATTAGATTACTGAATAATGCAAACCACAAGAGACATTTATAGAGAGGAAAAAGAAAATACAAGCTAATGGCTAGTTCAACCTTCATTAAATACAAAATGTAACAATTATGGCAAGGTTTCCAAATTCCTTAAGTGTCCTATATCGCCTAAGGCCTTTTTTTTCAACCCTAGAGCTGTGCAGCCCCTGCATTTAATGTGCACAATGACTTTTCAGAGGAAAGGAGATTTTTGCATTTGCAGGTGCATATGCATTCAGTAAAACAGTCCCCAGCAAGTGGTGAGTAAAGTTCTCCAGATCGTTTCTTCCTCAGGAGGACCTGCAGAACTTAGAAACACACTGATTTCTGAACGCCCTTGTAAAAGTCACTGGGATGTCAGAAACATTTTTATTTTATCTCAACTCAATTTATCCTGCTCAGCACCTCAGGCATCTTCTCTTTAGTAGTTATTTGACATCCATCATTAGTGCACACTATCAGGATGTCCTAGTGCAAGGCACTAAAAAGCATCATGGTAAACGATTGTATCACTCCAGAAGACATTATCACTATCATTTAAAAAACTCTTCACAGTGCCTGCCACATGAGTACGTCTTAACAGGATAAACTGAAGCAAAACAAATACCTTAATTTTACTTCTCTAGTTTTTGAGAAACAGGAAATACAAAAGGAAATTAGAACACCCAGCACTCTTGGTAATAATTATCATAGGCATTTGAAAAACAGTCACACAGAAAAGAATATGTGCAGAGTCAGAGACTGCAGTGACCTCCCACACTGCCAAGTTCTTTAGAATTACTGAAATTATAAACAAAGTAAAAGCTCTTCTTTCCCAAACAGCCGCCTCGATGTCACTTGTTTCCACATTCCGGCTTCTGTCGCTGCAGCCCACACTTTCTCTGTTGCTAAGTGCTTTAGGCTTCTGCAATATGTTCCAGCAGCTCCCTGTTTCTCTCATATCTCCAAACGTGCTATCATCTGAGAGCAGAATGTCTAGGTTTATCTGACATGGCAAGAAAAAAAAGATTAAACTGTACAAATTACAGATCCTTAAAGAACACTAAAATTTTCCATATGAAAAACTGTCTTTGTAATCTTGCATGTCGTTTCATAACATTTTGTTAGAACATGTTTTCAATTCACAGTAGGATATGTGAGGGATGAGGGCACATTATGGCTCCTGGGAGCAGCTGTAACTAAATCTTGACTGTAAGTGACAATAGCAGCGCAGAGCACCGGGTCCTTGCAGACGCTTACATCAGTGCTGCCACTGAGCTATGCAAATAAAGAAGCTCATAAATAAATGGAAATCATAGGGAAAGTGGGGGAAAAAAAGACAATACAACAGTTAAGAATTTATATAATTTTTTAATTATATAATTACAAAATATAGACTGTTGCATTTTTTCATCATTCTGACTCAAACACCGTTTGGTTTCTTTTACCCTAATAGCAGGCACATAGTAGCTTCCATTCAGGAGAGAATGTCATTGTCTCAGTTATTCACCCAGCTATGTCTACCTTTTTTTGTCTTGGTGAGTAGGCATCTTACCGAGTGCAGTTTTCAGCCTGTGTGCCTTGACCCACCCTGGGGTACAATTCCACAGCTCTCCCTGTATCCTTGGCTACAGGACCAGCATACCTACTATTGTGATTGCTAGCAGATTTTCCTTTATGTCTTTCATTCAAGTTAAGATGAGCAACATTAGCTCTTTAATAGTGATTAAAGAGCTGTCTTTAGTGATTAAAGAGCTAACATATGTAATTAAACTGTGTGGGCATCCCCCTTATCAGATACAAGAAGCATTCTAGGTACATTTTTAGGTTAGATTTGGCATCTCCCAAAGCCAGCTCAAGGTGCAGGAAAAGTAAGCAGTATTTTCAGGAGAAAGTAATTCAGCACACAGGGACCGGATTGGTAGAATGAAATAGTTGATACTAAGGCACCTCATTTTTCCATGATATGTGTTTTGGGGGTTTATTCTGGATTATATTTAGCCAAACACCTCCACTACACATGTGTTTCAAAGCTTTCTGAGAAGAAGTGTTAGGTATGTGCTAGAGGACCTTGTGATGATGCAGCTCACACGCTATTTTGGAACCTCTTGTCCCCATTAGCACTAGGGTGCATGTGGAGCAGATTTGAAGCAGAGCTTCTGTTTTCGTTTCCTCCTGAAGGAATTTGGTTTGTATGCACCAAAACCACTGAGAACTGAAACACCACAGGGTGAGTGGAGACAATGACAAGATTTTCCTTCGAACCACACTGTTGTATTGAAACTAATTGCTAATGTAGACACAGCCTTTTTTTGACAGCTGATGAGGGAGCAATCTGCAGGTTCTGCTAGGGCCTAGGAGACCAGATCAGCTGCTTTAGGCTGAATCTCTTCCCTCCATATAGACCACCTTTCAATATCACTGCAGGCCTTCCTGCTCTTCTATCAGCGCTCTGTGTTATTCCTTTTCCCACATCCGTTCTCATGTTGGAAAAGGTCCCTGGCCTGCCCCAAGTACCACCCACAGGGAAGGTACAGGAAGTGACCTGTGGCCGCAGAAATGACGCAGGCTGCAGAGTGAGGACAGACAGCTGCCTGAGACATGAACATGAAGATGCCATAGCCAAAGAGAAGTGAGAAAAGTGTGTCTCTAGGGTTAAGTGGGCATACATAGGTTGGTAGAGTGGGGTGTCAAAGACCCCATGACTTCCAAAGCTCTGCTGCTTTTTTTTTTACACCTCAGCCTCCTAAAACATCACTGGCAGTTCACAGTACCCTAACATTTCCCTGAAACAAAAAAAGCCCCCTCTCAGTGTCCCCATTTCTTATTCTGAAATAGCTCGCTTGCTCCTGCTGCAAATTTAGATTAACTACACAAATACGAAATTTCTAAAACCATGTTTCAGCAAGATGCTTTCCCTCTGCCTCATTCTCCCCACACAGAGGGTAAGAGAAATTCTTGTTAAATCTGTCTGGTTTCTCTGGGTTCCTGGGCCTCTTTTTTGCCTCCAGACATGTTCTTTTAATAACTGTGTGCTGAGACAAGAGATATCTTGACTCTGCCTTCATTCCCTCAGTTAGTCTGCGCCTGAGACCAAAGCTGATAACTACTCTTTTTCTTAATCAAAACCCGGGATGGGATGTTCTGTTGCTTGACATCTTAAAAGCTTCTTGTGGAGGGCTGGGGTTAGGACACACTCCACTCTACCCTAGCGTTAAATGGCCTGGTTTATTTTGAAGCAGAGAAGAATACCAGTCAAGGCAGGAAATATGCAGCAAATAACAACTACAAAGCAGAGTAAGAATCAGCTGAAAAGCACACTTCATTGCCTTCTACCCAGACAAATTAATGGCACAGCCCTCACCAACCATGTAAGGAGGGGGACACAGCCCCTGCATCCCTCTACTTCCTGCTTCTTTTCCCCTGAAGCGCTGGCTAAACTAAGTAGATTTTACAATGTAGTCATATGCTCAACTTGCTAATAATCAGCTCAGTGTAAATATCAACACATTGCTGCAGAGCTCAAATGTCATCGTAACCGTTCCCTTGGATCACTTCAGCTTGGTGAGGGACAGAGAGAACAAAGGTGCCAGAGGACAAACAGGTGCCCTACAGCAAGCATGGAAGAGCAGAAAGGAGAGAGGCAAAACAATGAGAGAGCTGGTAAAGCTAGGGTCAGCTGGAGTGTAGAAAAGTAGTGCCCTACAGAGCAGCTACAGACCCACACAAGGTGATACCAGCAACACAATTTTCAAGATTTTTCCATGTAGAAAGACCTGAGATGGAAAAAAAAAATACAGGGGCAGTAGTAAAAACAGTTTTGAATTCAGCTGACAAGGGCCAAAAGCAAGAAGTGTTCACATGGTTCATCAACTAGCATCCAATTGAAACAAACCAAAAAATAAACCCCCAGCTGTTAAGGGACAGCCATTTGACATCTTTGCTGATCTGCTCCTATGAAGGGCAAGGAATAAGGGGCAGAAGTGACCTGTATCTCATGCGTAAGGAGATCAATCTAGGAAGCACTGAGATGTTGTATTGCAGTGCTCTGCTTGCTACGGTTGCAGAAAGAAAACTCTCACCTTCCCTTAGAACAACTACAAATGTCTCTTTAAGGGCAGTACGTACAGATGCACTGTATTCCCTGAACTCTATTCTTGTTATGTTACTAAGATACAACTGTTTCTATGGAGAGCTTATTGGTGGGCAAAATAAACTGTTTTGATGAATTATAAAAAAGGTAAATTAATTTTTCAAAACAAAATATTGCATGAGAAGGCTAATGACATGAAATCACACCAATATAGAATAGTTACCTCCTTTTTTTTTTTTTTTTAATTTATTTCTAGCAGACATTCATCCTAAATTATGTATGGTCTATAAAGTGATATGAATTACTACCTGTAACTCTAAAGCCATGCATGTAGTGGCTACAAAAGCTCCAACTGAATTTTTGTTTGTTTTTTAAAAGGCAAGTATAATTGTGCAGCAAATTACTGTAGAGTATAAGTATCTGCGTGACCAGGAATAAGCCATGTTGCGAAGTGAACAAAAGAGCTTTAAAATGTAGAATGGTAAAGCAAAGAAGGAGAGAACAAATAAGTATGTTAAATAAAACTCACCATTTAATTTTAACATGCTTCTGTGTAACAGCTAGACTCTACAGATGACAACTAATAGATATGTGGGGGATTGTGGCATTCCTGCTTCTTTTTTGTTTATAGCTCTAATTATTTTATACTGTGCTGAAACAGGCCTTGAAAAATGCTGTGCTTGACTTAGAGAATAGTTTAGTTGATCAATCAGCGATTAGGCAAAGCAAGCAGCTACACAAAAAGAAATTGGTCAGGAATTCCACACTTAAATCAATTGGCATTTATGAGTGACCTCTTCTTTTTTTTATCTTTACATTTGTAGAAGTTATTAATCTCATCTGAAGATGCACTTTGGTGTTTTCAGTGTCAAAAATATTATATAGGTTACATATCAGTTTAATCAATTGTCTTATTCAACATTAAATGCACATGTAGCTATGTAAAATTTCTCACTGGCACCTAAGAGGAAGCATTTCTTTCAATGAGCAGATAGAAGCTGCCATCTATATTCTTCTGGTTTTATGCCACCCTTTTTTCTCTCTCACTTGGATGGAGTCTTCCAAATCTAGCACCAACATATAAATATACACATGGCTGCCTAAAGCAGGAGGATTCATAGGACAGCAAAAATTAGTTAAGAAAAGTCTGACTGATCTGGCTGTGCCAATTAAAAAAATTATTACAGACCTCAGCACTTTGTCCCTCCCATGTGCCAGAGGGTACCGTCCCTAGGAGGTGTGTCAGAAGAAACTGTAGGCATCTGACTCACCTGCCTCTACCTCCTCACTGGTGGTTAAGGCTAATTGCCACGCTATACAGGGAAATAGGTATGGTTCCGTCTCCCCTCCCTCAGGGTGTAACAACTTTCTGCAGAAAGGTAGGGCAACTGGCTGGGGCAGTTAAAAAGTAACATCTTAATTCTACCTATCTCCCCAGAATAGTTAGCTACGATTATAAGACTGCAGAAGCCTTTGGCCTAGACTGACAGATAAAGCCCCGCATCTACTTGCTTCCTAATTTCCTGCATTCATTTTCCACATCTTCTCTCCTGCATTCTCTTTCATCCATCCCAGCTCTCCTCCTGTTCCCCCTCTCTATCTGTAGTGCTTGTTTTGCAAAGCCTATCTCCTACTGACATCTCAAAAGCTGCCATTATAAATTTCGAAGCAGTCAGCCAACCAGCTGCCAGTGCACAAAAAACTCCAAAATGTAGTTGATCTGAGCATGCACAGGGATCTCTAGAATATATAAGAAAGTCTCTGCACACGAACAATATATCATATACCCTTGACCTGCGGCATACAGAACAATGTGTGCAGTACTATTTCTCAGTGAGGTAGCCTTTGTTTCCCCCAGCCCACTTCATTCTGTCCCCAGACTTCCCGTGTCTCATTTGATTTCCAGCACTCACTATGCGCACCGGTTCCATTTTCACGCGCCTTTTCTCATAGTCTTCATATTCTCTACATCGGATTTTAGCTCTGGTCCCACTTCTTTTATTCCCATGTCTCTCTACACCTTCCTGTCCAGCATTAAAAAGAGAAATTTGAGAATGATCTGGTTTCATCTTCACTGGAACAGATACCATCTTTGCTAGAACAAACTTAAGTTTTATGTAACAGGATTACAGGAAAGTAACCAGCTGTCATGACTGAAAGCAATTTCATTTAAGTCCTGAAAAACTCTGGAGAGAGCAACCATTACAATAAGGAAAAAACAAGATGTTTGACACCTATAGTGTTGTTACTGCAGGAGTCTCTGTGCATTTTGTGCTTTAATTTCAAATCCACTAAGTAGTTCGAATTGGCAATGATACAAATGTTCTGAGACTCAATGATGGCATTTCTAATCAATTCAGTGAATAATGACTGCAAATTTCTATGAAGCAATTTACTTGCCATGAAGAAGAAAAAGGGATGCTTGCTATTCTGTCTGAGACACTGAACCTGCATGAAAGAAACAGAGAAGAATAGGAGCCTCTTCCCCTGCCATTTCAGATTTCTGTTTCATAAAGGCAGAAGTGTATCTCTGAATGGTACCTGAAAGGGACAAACAGAAGAGGTGTGCATATACAAGTGACCAGTTTTCATTACCTGCAGATCTTCATTGTTTTGCTCAAATTCTTTTCACCAGTTTTAGTCTCTAACACAAAATGTAAACAAAATATAAAAAAATAATTAAAATATCTTTCTTTCACTAAGGCTAGAGTTTTATAGTGATCTATCATCTAAGGCACAAACCTCATTTTTAGACAGTCTTCAGAAAATACCTCACCATTTCCTATCTGAGTATGGTAATTGCCCTAGTTGAAGCAGGCTTAATATCTTTTGTTTTGAAAAGCAGGATGTCCTGTCTTTCAGAGCAGTAGTAGAGAAATAAAGGAGTGCCTAGTTGTTTGTTTGCAAACCCAGGCAGAACTGTACAAAGAGTCTGTCTCCATGCTATTAACTTCCTTCTACAAGGACTAAGGTGACTCTTGCTGAAGTCAATGGAAAGACTTCATTTACATTAGCTGGAGGAATCTCCATCTGGAGAAAAAAAATAGTCAAGAGAAAAGAAGAAATGAAACTAGATTTTCCACTAAAACAATGCTCCAGATCCAAAAAATACACACAACTGGTGGACACTTTGTATGCTCAAATACCACAAATGCCAGCTATAAATAAAAACATCAATTCTGATATTGTAAAGATACTGAAATTATTATCTACATGACTGATAAATATTCTTCAAAATTTAGAGATACAAGGTGTAAGGAAATGAGAAACCATCTTTAAGTAGCATTGTGATAGGATATTGTGAACTTACATACAGGAACTAAAAGGTTTAGCAATATAAGGGAAGAAAACAGTTACAATGATATGTCATGTCATATATTACAAATATTTATATGCTAAAAAATGACAATATAGAGATAGGAACTAAGCACAGGTAATCTGCTTAGTCTTCTAGTAATTTCTGCAGCAGTTAATCAGTCTCCAAACACCTGTATAGCTACACAAATGGAAATCTCAAGTGTAGATAATGAACACCCCACTATTTGCACTTTGAGAACTCTTTCCTGCTTGCCAAAAGCAAGGTTTACAAGAACAAATAGTAACTTTCTCTGTTTCTATGTGAAATATACACAACTAAAGCAAAGTGCAACTAAAACAATGACCAGCTACCAGTTACTGAAATCATGGTAGAAATAGCTACAGCTCTTGTTAGCAGAAGTGTATCACTTTCTGCTTCTTACAAGGGTGACCTCCTTCGTGGTACTACTTCCTGCTTCCATTCATCAGAAAGGAAGGGGTTTGGTCTTTCAGTGAGGTAATAGAATTGTGCTGTTTTTAGCCTAGAGGCCTTGTACGAAATCCAAGTAACCTGGAAAACACTTTATATGAATATCAGCTTGGTGTAAGAAAGCAATAAACTATCTTAATTTGATTATTTTAAATGGATTGGAGTTTCGCGTAGGTGGAAGACGATCATTACAGAAAGGAGCCCTACACAGACTAATATATAAATAGCTCGTGCTGTGAGGAGAACAATAGCCCTGTTTCTTTTCTCAGAGCACAGATACAATTAGTTAGAGGATATTGCATTCTTCAGAAATTTTTGGCATCCACCAGAAAAAAACAATTGCATTTCAAAACAGAATATTGTATTTGGAAATCATTTCCTCTTTTAATAACCTGCCAAGGCTTTCAGTCTTTCCCCTGCAAACGAACACATCCCTTGTAGTTTAGCACAATGCTTTCCCACACTGCTGATTGCCAGGTCACTGACTCCTGATGCAGTGACACAGAATCCTGAGCTCGGATCTTGGCAGGAAAGTAACTGCTTTCCACATACAATGTGTTAAAAATGCATATGTTTCTGTAGGGCTTCCATCTACCGTTATGTGAACTCTACTGATTTAACTCCCATGCTTTTACTGTCACAGAATAACTACATACTTTTGTTGAAGAAATGTAGAGGTGAAGCCAACACGTTCATTTTCAAAGCAGGAAATCTCAGTCCCCTGACAGCACTGTATTCCTACTGCTGGATTTATATTCTAATGGCTGATGTAGATTTCATCAGATTGTCCAGTGGCAATAATTCATTCCATGTAACCTGGGTGTATTCCATTCTCTCTGGCTTAGAGAGAAGACCTATTGCACTCACCAGCCAATCCATCTTAAAACTAGTTTAAAATATTAATAATCATGGTTAGCTAGATGGAAATATGATTGATTGCTACATAATCCACTAAATAATAAAACAAATCAATAGCTATAGTTATAAAACTAGACCCACGGGATAAATTAATCAAAACCAGTGCCTGCATTTCAAACTCATGTCTGCCACTCTGTCTTCCTTCTGCACTGTCTTTTGCCCAGATGTGGAGATCTTCGTCTGAGGTCATGAGGTAGTGGCAGATACAAAGGCCAAATGGATATCAATTGTTATACTGTTACAAACTCTTCTCTCTTAACAACTTATTATTCTCCCCATTAAAAGTGGAAAACCCTAAAACACTCTAATTACACTGCAGTCAGTGTTGACCCCTTATTTCTTGTGTGACTCATCCTATCTGCTCATTTTTTTAGTTTCTGCTTTTATTTGCCATCATTACTTTTCCTGTAAGAACAGAAGTATCAATGGCAGACATGAATATCTATCAAGTAAAACAAACCTATTTTACTAATATTTTTAATATTTAAAAACACAGCTTCATAAACTTCCAACCCACCTTCCCTCTGTACTTCATATGTGAAACAGCATTTACTTCGATGTGCTGCAATAAATGGACGTGCTGCACCCGTTGCTGTGCTGTCTCAAAAACTTGTTTTACAAATCATGCATATAATAAACTTGCACACTATCATTTATAATGTTACTACATACCCAAAATAGCCTTCAAATTGAATAAGATAAAACAAAACATCCATCATCTAGTTAGCATTCAAAGATCAAGAGAACTGGTAAGTCTAGCAAGAACTGGTAGGTCCTGAGCTTTAAAGGAGATCTGTAAGGGGTATCTTTGCATTACCAGAAAGTTCAAAGCTTGAGTGTCTGCTTTCTCTGTGTTATTAAAATCCCACAAGTTTTGCAAATGTAAGGTAGCTATCCTACATCTTGAAAAGATGCAAAAATACTTTGGTAATCATGTTTTGTCTGTATAAACAGAAAGTTTGTTTCTGAGTCATATTTACTTATTTTTATGATAAACCAATTTCACTAGAAGTCTACATCAGCATGAGCAAAGTGAAGTTCTCTGCATTTAAGAAGTGGTTTCATGCTTGCACTCCTTTTTTAGGCAAGAGCAAATGACTTCTGTTTACTGGGAAACATACTTGTCTGTGTTCTGGTTTGCTTGTGCTGTTGGAAGGGTCAACAGAGCTGGAAGCAGGGGAATTTTCAGCTGGCACTGCTCCTGCAAAGGCAGCTCCCACTTGGCCCTACTGTGGAGAAGGCCTGGCTCAAATAAGCTGCACATGGAGTTCCTCGAGATCAGGGGCTTGCTTCTGCAAATTAAAATATACTCTAGTCTCCACCTAGACGCAGCATAGCGCAGACCTGCCTGCAGAATGAAGGAGTTTTGGCCTCACTCAGCATCCACAGGAGTGTGGTGAAGCGAAGACCCATAACCCTGGTCTGCAGGAAGATGGGAAAAGGCCTCGTGGCATCGAATTTGAGCTGACAAAGCAAGAGAGAAGGTAGGCAGCAAGGATCAGCAGATGTCCAAAAGGAAAAAAACCCAAACAATTTTCCAAATTCTGGCCCAAGTGTACCTATGCCCTGGTACTTTTAAGTTCAACCCCATGTCACTAAAATCACTCTGGCTTTGGCCTTCCTGATAGATCTTATTCTTTGTGTGATGAAAATGTGAAAACAGAGAGTACAGAATAGCTGGCTCTCAAGACTACCTTTCGCCTTATAGGTCTTGTTCAGTAACACACAAAGCCTAAGAAATTTAGGGCTGTAAAAGGCTGAGAAGTGAGGAAACACAGACTAGAGCACTTCGAGGGGAAGAAGATTCTAAGCCCAGGAAGGCAGCGCGGTTGGCGCTGTCAGAGCGACCAGGAGGAGGACAGGGGGGATGGTACGGGGACCGTGAATGAAAGAGACAAAGGAAAGAAAATACCACACGAATAAATACGGAAAACATGAGCTAGAAATTGATCTAAAGGGACACCCGGCTTCCCTTAACTTCGGTTACTGATATGTCAGCCGTAGGAAGGGGGAGCAGGGGGATGCCTCAGAGATGAGCTAAATCGCCTTGCAAACCCAAGAGGAAACGCCGCCAAGGAACCGGAAAAAATGAAACGAGCAAACGCCCCTTTTCCACTCTGCCCTACACGAAACCGGTCGGGGAGACCCCTCGGACGGCCAGCAGCACGCAGGGCCTCGGGGCGGCTTCCCGGGAGCCTCTGCCGAGGACACCCACTTCCTCCCGCGGGAGGAGGCGGCCGCGCAGGGCCGCTGAGCAGCA
>VZTA01002801.1:250342-307671 GCA_013398855.1 Mohoua ochrocephala
GCCCGGGGAGCCCCGGGCGCGGGGAGCGCCGCTCGGCGCCCCCGGGCACGGTCGGGCCGGGCTGCGGGGGATTTCCGCTGCCCGGTGGCGGCTGGGAGCGGCTCCGCGGGGGCTGGGGGGCAGCTCCGGGAGGCTGAGCCCTCTGCGAGCGGAACCGAACGAAGCCGGGCCGGAGGGGTGAGCCGGGGATGCAGCCCCTGAGCACTGCCGGATTTTTTGGTGATCCTGCGTTCGTCACCGTCCGTTCCCCACCGCCTCCTCCTCTTCAAGCGAGGCAGCGTTCTCCTGACAGCTCTTCTCGCAGCCTCCGCACGTATGACACATTCGCTCCTATTGCAGGTCTCCCCCCACACGCACACCCAAAATATGTAGGTTTCAGTGCTTGGCATAAGAGTTTTTTCTGTTCTGAGCTTTGAGTTCGAAGGTGACAGGATGCGTGAACATTATCTGACCCTGAACTTCTGTGAACTCCTCCCTCCCCTTCCTCGCTCAGATATGTAATGGCTTGAGACCAGTGGGAGCAAAATGGTTCTCTTGAAAGGACCGGAGAAACCAGGTGGGAACGTGTATATTTTGTATTTCTTACAAATTTATTACGCCCACCAGTGCCAATACCATGTTCATAGGAGCGGATTAGCTGTTGTGTTAGAAGAATGCTGACCTTGGTCCCCTTTGTCTCTCCTGCAACAATTTTGGTAGCTGGCTGTAGTTGTTTTAAACTCATTGCTGTCTTTGGCACTTTGCTAATGGTTGTTAGCAGTGTTATGGGTGTTATGAGCAAAACGGGGCTGACTTATATCATAATCCAAACTCAGTAATTTAAAAAGCATCCATTTCCTTTCTTAATTTTGGTGACTATTTTATATTCTTTTGTAGTTTAACAGAAGATCAATAACAACATTCTTGTAGGTATCACGGTATAGAGAGCAAGCCTGGTTTGACGTTCTTCCACTACTTCTCTCCCCCTCACTTCTCTTTAAATTGCATTAATTGAACTGGAAACTGTATCACCAAAGGTTAAATACTGGGAAGATGCAGGGCAGAAGAAAACATTTATTTAATTAGACTTAGTAACAAATTCAGATTTGTTTTTCTTACTAGAACTGGGAAAAAAAAGGAAGTAGGTGATGTGGTATTTTACGTGCTTAAGACGTTAAAGAAATTGCCATATTGCTTTGTTATAAGAATTTTCTCTGTTCGCACACAGCTCTTGTTATTTACATCTGCACTTCAGTAAGTGACATGAGAGAGGCTTGTTTTGAATAATTACTGTAGAAGTAACAGATATGAAAACATAAAATCGCATGTTTGAATACATGGTGAAAATTTTCCTTAAAAATTGTTTGTGCTTGAAAGAACAAACTGAATTTACTTCTCCAACGTAGATAAACCATTATAATGTTAACTTAGCATTAAAAGGGCCACTTAAATTGGGAAGATGAAAGCATCTTTTGCTGGCGTTATTTAAATACTGCTTTGACAATCATGAGTCTGACTTACAAAAACCTGTAGGAAGGATAACGCAACGAGGTTCATACCTTGTATTTGCATACTGTGCTGTGTAGCCCTGTGTTTACCCAGGATGGAGCTCTACACAAATCATGAGGTGGGTTCTGCCTACATCCGCACTGAAGAGTTTGCAAATTAAAGCTCATGTTGTCTGAAGCAAATTATAGTTTGAATGTGGGAAGTCATTTATTTTAAGCTTGGCTAAGAATGTAGTGCATTAATTGATCTTTTTAATATGTAAAATGCCACTAGCGTATAGTGAAATACTTAATTTATAATTGCAAATATAATTTAGATTGAGAAACAGATCACGGCTGTGTATTTCCCCTGAATGACTCTGGCTTCAATTTCTGCCTACCACTGCAGTGTGTAAATATGAAATAGCTTATGAGAGGGATGTTAAGATGCTCAGTCTGCATGTGTTACTGTTATGATGTGGAGCTCTTACAGTAAAACTACGCAGAATTTTTTGAATGGCCTAGTAACATACAAAATCTTCTAATTTCTTAAATTACTGCCTGCTGCTAGGAAAAAAAAAAAAGAATGTTTTGCTCATGTTAATAAGTTTCTGTCCAGGAGTATATTTGAGTAATTGCGCCTAAAAAGTGCGGTTGGGAAAGGCTTTGTTGACGTCTGATTCAGTGAACAGTCTACATTAAAAGCTTTCTGTGAGTTTGCTCTTGACCCTCTTTTCATGTTTAGTGGAAGCTGTTGATATTCCATGTGCTAATCAACTCCTGGTTTTTGTCCAAAAAAGCTAATGAGCTGTATTTTAAAAAGTTATATATAGCAGTTGTGTATTTATTGAATGCATTGTATGGTATGATGTGAAAATGGACAAGATCATGTCTAAAAATCAAGCTCAGTAATGATAAAGCTTTTCTAGCATAAACTCGCTAAATGTTGCTTACAGTTCTTAAGTTATGGGTACCTTACCTTGTTAGCTGGATGCTTTCTAACACTTACTCTTTTTTTATTTCTACTCTTTTTTTTATTTCTGCAGCAGGCCTTGTATAGCTATTGAGGCAGCTGGACACCACTGTAATCAGTGGCAGTTCAGAATTTTGTATAATACACTACAACTTCAGCATGTAAAAAGGCTATTAAAATGCCAAATGTTTACTCAACGGTTATGGTTCACATCTAAAGAACAAACTAAACCAGTCTATTGTTAGAAATCACTGCCTTATTTTGCAGTGCACATAATCATAGCAATGGCTGTTTCCTTCTGAGTGTAAGAAGCAGGATTTTTTTTTTTTTTGGGGCCTTTTCACATACTAATGTAACTTGGATGGTAGAGGTAAAAGCATTTTATATTTGCATATTTTGATCACTAGACAATAATTTGCCTTTTAAAAGGAAGTCTAGGCCTAGGGGGCCTTTTAAAACTCCGAATATTTTCTATCCTGTTATTTATGGCTTTTGGGCCCTGGTAACATTTTTCCCCATGAAACAGGGCTTTCTCCAGAAATACACAAATTAATGTTGTGGGATGAGGTTTTCTTCCCGTGTATTTTGTGAAGAGTCATGATGCACTTTTGACAACTTTTATCAGAAGAATAGAAGTTAATGTTTGTTTGGACAAATGACTTTTTATAATTCTGTATTGAATACAAATTCATATATAGTCATTCTTAACTAACTTGATGGATTGGCAATTCTTCCAGAGTTGTTGGTTTCCTGAAGTTCTTTTAGCAGTGATGCCAACTCCAGAGTTCCGTAGAACTGGCTAATTAGAACATTTACAAACAGCAGTTCAAACCACTGATAGTCACAAGGAATAAACAAGACCGCTGCTTGAGCTGATTTGTCAACTTGGAGCAGAAGAACATTGGGAAAGAAAAAAAAAGTTCTTTAGTTCTGTGATCCCATTATATGGAAAACAATGACCATAATGGGTGCATAAATCAGGTGATTTGCATTGGACCAGCTTTTGATACATCAGTCCTTGGATAGTCAGATTTTTAGCCACATCCTTGGAAACCCTTATACCCTATTACCTGTGTTATAAAATACCATAGACACATTGATACTGGAAATCGTTGTAACAGTGCTTTACTGGCATATTTGGGCTTTTGTGGTGTAGTGCTTGCTTTTAAAGGATTAGAAACTTCATTCACTAGGAAACATCAGTTTATCGGGGTGCTGTGCATAAGCACGAATGTTGGAGAAAAAAGAAATGTGATAGAGCAGCATTGTCAATGCAGCACCAGAAGAAACAGCTGTCGAGTTGCGTTTTAATTTTTCACGTGGTAAGACAGAATTAGGTCAAATGATTTTAAGAAGACTGAAAAGTACCAACTTTATAACATTTTTAACTAAACACTCAAAGGCTTCTCTGAATTTCAGGACAATTTTCTGCTTGCTTATTTCAGTAATACCTTGAAAATGCTGTAAGCTGAAGAACAGTTTTATCTTATGTTTTGATTATGACCTTTTTGTTTTCCTTTTTTATTTATCTTCTCTGGAACAACTAGTTTTGCATATTTTATGATGATTAGGGCTGTGTTATTATACCAAAACAAAGAAATGACGTGTCTTTCAGTTGCACTCCTAGCTACAGTTCTTGCCTATCTTTGATTTTAGGTTGCACTTCTTAGGTATTTTGCGTAAGTGAATGTTACTCTGTGCCCTCTAATCATATTTCATTTAATTATTATCTGTACCTCGTAATTGTACTCCTTTCTCTGACTGCTGTTGTTTTCAAAGGTTTGGTAGAGTTGTACAACGGTCTCTGATTTTTAACATATGCATTTTGTCAGCTTCGCTAAGGATGCTTGGATGCTTTCAGTTTGTGTTAAAGTTGTCAGAATCATGACATTCTCTTCTTTGCTTGGTGGATTAGAGCATTTTGCAGGCATGTAGCTGTACTGAGACAGTAATATCATAGTCAACTGTCATAACCTGTATAGTCTTTCAGAAATGTCTTTTCCCAAGTATTTCTGACTTCCTGTTCTTATCTTACTGATCTGGAAGTATCTTTGTTTGGATGTTGTTCAGGTATGTGCAAGGTGTTTTTATACAGCAGTCATTGAAGTTAACATTTTGTGAGGTTTACAATTAATTGGTGTTCACTGAAATAAACATCTTTACAAAATACGGATTACTGAGAATTATCGAAGAATATTAGTCATCAGCAATACCGTTGTCCTGTAACTGAGAGAAAGCTGTTTGGATTAAAAAGTTACAATGGTCTATAGGTCAGTTTACAAAAAATGTAAAGAAGCCAGTTTGCAAAAATGTAAATAAATTGACATTGAGATCAATTAATAAGATTTATAAGAGAGGCCAAAGGCTGTGATGAGGAAAGCCCATGCTGTCACCAACTATTACAATTAGGTGTATTTTAGGATGAAATTGAATTCTATAACAAAGCCATTAGCCAGTTAGAAAAGCTAAAGAAAATGTTATCGTTTGATGTTGTTAGAATAGGTTGATGTTCATGAAATAGTGTTATATTCATAAGTAAACCAGCTGATAGTCATATGTGGTTCTCTGAGGCATTTCCTAAGAGAACCTGAAGGTGCTAAACAGCTGTCACTGGAGTTGTGCGGTAAGAATTGTACAAGTTGCTAGGGCACTTTCTGGAGTGGAAATGCTGGTCATTTATCTTAGTATACCGTTTCAGAACATTGAGAAACTATGTGGTTTCAGCACAACTAAGGTTTCTTTCAGTGGTTTTAGAAGTTAGTTATAGGCATAGTAATGGCTATTGACAGAGCGGGAGATTAAGCAAAGAAAACAACTGTTGCTCAGCATGTATTTATAGAGGACCAATCTTGTGAAGTTAACGTCTGGTTCTCCTGATAAGATTAAATACTTCGTGTGGTATGTTGTTGATATTGCAGACAGGCGTCACTGAAATTTTTTACTTGGCTCTTACGTGGCATTTTGATTATGGAACTAAAATGATAGATCAAGTGTCAACATATGAAATGGTTTAAAACCCAGTGGATAATGTGAATCAAGTGGTTAACTATAAATAGTAGCCATTACGTAACCCTGTGTGATGAGGGCTCCTCATCGTCAAAGTACGTTCCTGAAGGAGCCCTGGGAAACCTGCTCAGTGTCAGCTGTTGGGCATTGCCACTAATGAAGTGAAAGTCAGTGAGAATTACTCATTATTTCTGTAGCTCCAGAAAACTGGGAAAACAATAGATACTGAAGAATGGGTCATTAGTGCACGGTGGATGCTTGGAAAAATGGCAGCTTCCTATTTGTTTACTTGATATAATATTTTATATCAGGCTTTAAAAGATTGAATACAGCGTATTAACTTTTAAAATAAATTAGTTCTATTTGGTAACTAAATCGAATATATGCAGCTATTAATATTAGCTTTTAGTTTGGGTATTTATTTGGTAAAGGTTTGGAATAGTTTCTCATGTATCATACAGAACAGATACTAAGTGTTGATCTGCATTCAGTATGTGGGGTTTAGGGAGAGCTTTTATTTTGAAAATATAGTAATCAATAATATAATTAGTGGTACACAAGAGGAGGAAAAACAGTAATGAAATAAGAGATTACATTTTATATTTCCATCAGTTTTCTGCATATCTTGAAATGAAGTTGAGTTTCTCTATAGAGAGTTCATAAAAATTCTGTGTAGGCCAAAAAAGATGTGTCTGTATATACATTTAACTGGGGAAAATGAAAAGGCATTTTTTCAGCCTGTCGTTAGTTTATTGCCAGTGCAGCTTCCTCTGTCCTTTCTCTCTTTTGTCAGGATGTGGTTGTCATAAGCAGCAGCAGAATATCTTCGTGTGCAGGGGGCTTGTTGCCTGCTCAGCTGCTATTCAGTCTTAAAGCTGTGTCATAAACATCGAACTAAATGGTTCAAGCGTCTCCTTGTAAAGCACGAAACTGTTTCATAATTCGCCTTATTTATGTTTGCTCTGAAACCCAAATACAAAACTAAAGACTTCCTAAATGACTATGGGAGACTAAACTTGAGCTGCTGCTGCTGACTTAGTTGCTCCACAGGAGTTCAGCCTGGCATAACTCTGGCGCTATCGCTCAAAGCCGTGGTGATTTTCCCCTGCGCTGGCTGCTGCTCTCATCCCCACGCTCCTGCCTTTGTACCGGCAGCTGTCTTGTGGCTCTGTCAAGGAACTGGTGCAGGTTACATTGCGTGTTTGGGTTCAGCTTTACTTTCGTGTTTATAGGTAAATAATAGTCACTTTCTGCAGTATCGATGGAAAAACAGCAGTTTGTTATTATTTATTTTTTTAAATATCCTGAGCAGATGGGAGGGGAAACTTCCTGTGTACGGAGAGGAAAGGAGGTGCTCAGCTGCTAAATATATCAATCATATATGCTGTATTAAAGTCCTTTAAAAATGATGTGTAAAACAGCAGCTCAAAAACATACTTTGGTACAGGCTAAGAAGGGACAGTGTGGAAAAAATTACTGCTATATCTTATAAAATATATTCTTAATTTTTAATACAGGTACATGTTTGAGGTGAGAGTTGTGAAATTAAATAGGATTTTTGGTGTGGAAGTCAGTGTTGGAGGACAGACATCTAAGGAAACTAAAAATACTTTTTTTTCCCTGGCAAATAATATTTAAAAACGGAACGAAATAAGATGAAAGTAAGCTACAGTAGGAGTTTGAAAAATATTTGGAAGATGCAACAATTAAAAAATGGCTTAATAACTCTAGTGTTCATATTTTAAAGGGGCCTAGTAGTGGAGTGGTGCAGGGTCCTTGTTTTGTTTCTGGAGAATTGATCACCTCTGGAGAGACGAGATCATTGGCATCGCTGAAGCCACAGTTTGGATTTAAATCCCTGAAATTTACACTCAGTGTTCTTGAGAATAATGACCTGTACAATACTCAGGTAAAGGAATTTCGGAGGCAGTTCCAAAAATTTAAGGTTTTCCATAATGTTTCATTACCTTTGTCAATGTGATTCAGTAGGTTATGGCAAAGAAGCAAAATATTTTGAAGCTTATGCTATTTACCTTCAGGATTAAACGAGATAAACAGCTTAACAGTGTTCCCATTTGCACAAGTCACAGTATTTTTAAACCTGCTGCTCGTAATTCTGGGTTGTTTATCAGGGAATACAGTTAACCTAAGTGTTTTCGGAGGCTTGTTTCTGATACATCTCAGTATAATTCTCAAAACCAAAAATGTTTGATCCATAAGCTGAAAAATAGCTTTAAAATGTATTTAGTCAGAAGGCGGCCTTTGGTTATTAAGCATAATTTTAAAATTTTTTTTTCCCTTCTGGGCTGCACAGGAGAAGCAACATAATGGTGTATAGTAATTCGTTTGTTCAGTAGTTATATGCCTTCCTTCTTGAATTATGCAATTTTAGTGTTTTAGAAGCAATATGAAGTAGATTATGAGTTCTGAAGATATGGATTTGATATGCTTTGGTAGTAAGCTTAGTCACTGTATTTTACAGTGTGTTTGAGTATGGTTCGTGTATAAAATACAATGTGTTCAGTGCTGTTAATTAAGTGTTCTGAACCTGCTTCCTTTAAAAGGGGCTTTTTTTTTTTTTTTTTTAAAATTGTTCTTGGTGCTCTTACATAATAGGAGTTTTGGCTTCCTGGTGTTTGGGAATATTTCTGGTAGTGGAAGAGGTAGACATTAGTTGAAGGGTTTAAGTCATTAGTTGTTTGTCACTGTTAAAAGTTAATTTGGGCATGAATGGATAGCTAGTGATCATTTTCACCTGTAGCTGCCTCTTAACAAAATACCTGTCTTCTTCTTAATCATCTGTTTCTAGCAGTGGGTAGATAAAACCTGACATTTTTTTTCAGTAAGTAATTTATTGGCATCTAAAATATGAATTATGCCAGATTGACTGCTTTGCATTGTGCCTTTTTTTAATGCATCTCTCTCTAATCAGTAGAGAGAAATAGGTTCAGAGGGTAATCCAGAGATCTTAGTACAGAGCTGCCTCTCTTTCCACGTTTACCTTGGAGGGAGCCCATAAGAACCATTGTTTTTGTATTACAGCATTACAGTTTGAGTTGAATTAAGTGCTTATTTCAGAATCATTTCTGTTGCATCAGTAAACTGAAGAGGTTTCCACACCTGTCTGCATTACAAAGTCGATGGTGAAAAAGGAAGAGAGAGACTGGCTGGGGGATGGTGCCAAGCATTTTCTTACTGGTGGTGGGAAACTGTAAAGTGTCTCCAGCACTGGTATGAAATTTTCTCTTTAGTGCCTCAGGTGCCTGAGGATGACGTGTGTCAATTCCCACCCCCTTCCATCTCCCCCATTCAGGCATTTAGGTCTTTTAATATGTAAGCAATAAAACATGCAGTTTTTTCTTTATTCATCACTCCTGCTTGCAAGTGCTTAGCATGAATTAAAATTCTAGTCATGTGAGCAGTACTGATAGTGTATTTTAATATTGAAATAGGTTCCTGAATGAACCGTGTTCACGTTATGTCTTCCGGCAATTTCAGAAGCTAGGATTGGAAGGACAAATAAAAATGATCTGGTTTTTTGTAGTAGGAGAATCTTGTTCTTTGTCCTTGTCCTTCTTTGTTCTTGTTCTTTGTCCCTTGTGCTCTGTGCTAAAATAAGACAAGCGAAGATTTGAGCGTATCGTACACCTGCAGCTGATGTTCATTCTTGACTTTTTAATGATATTATTCTGCATTAAGTTAATGGTAAATTTACATCTCTACATGATTGGATTGTCATATCTGCTTTTGGTCACTGGAATTGTATCTTAGTTCGGAGTTTGTTTGTTTTTTGTTTTTACTTGGAAGTTTGGATGTGGAATCTTCCTTCTACTATTCCAATTCTCTATTGAGAATTATTTCCTTGGATTGGTTGACGTTATTTGCCAAGTTCTATGGCTAGTTTGGATAACTTGTTGAACATATTATAAAATATAACTGCAGCAGGTTTTGTGTGGTGACATTGGCCAGTTCTCATGAAAAGTAGTGCATCACTAGCTAAAGAATTATGTGGGATGGATTATGTCAATTTTTGTTTGTTTAACTTGAGGCTTCCTTAAGATACTGATCTTAAGGGTATAGGTGCTGAGGATGTTTTGAAAATCAGCCCTAGTGGGGTTGTCTGCAGAGACCTGTTAATAGAAATAATACCCTGACAGTGTCTGAAAACCTAGTGGTACAGATTCTAGTAAATATTTCTAAGAAAAAAATGAAGGAGAAGCAAAGATACACTATCTGTAAAATACTGCTAAGCCACCTTTATACTAACACAATGGCCTAGCTTTTCCTTTTTCTATGGCTAGATGTTATCTTGCTCTCAGTCTGTTTATACCAACGTAAATGAATCTAACCTGGATTATTTAATCTACGTTAATGCTTTATGTCTCAGTGTAGTTAATTGCACGGGGCCTCTTCCAGTCATATGTCATACAGAACTAACATAATATGTAACCTCGCTGCTTCCAGCCAGATCTGAAACACAGACCTGGAAAACAGCCCCGCTAACTGTCTTATATAGAGAATGTTTTCTCTTGACTACATTTGATATGCAGGACTTCCAGTAGTAGGCTGTTTAAAACACCCCCACAAGGGTCTTTGTCAGTGAAGGAGGAAAAAAGCCTCAAATGTCTGATAAAGCACAGGAAGCAAAATTGTTGACAGAGAAAATTCTTTTTCTGTATAGTCACTTTTATGAGAAGAGCCACACCCCAAAGGTAATATATTTAACTATTAGTGGATCCTCGTGACATAATAGATTTTTTTTCTCTTGTATTCAAAGGTTTAAGAGGGATAAAGAAAATTATGCATCTTGATATTCTTCCAAAGTTTTTTTGTGGTATTTTGCTGTGTTGTGCTATGTTCTAGTTTATAAATGTTTGCCTCTCTATGATCATAAGAGGCTTTAGAAGAATAGCATATTCTGTTTTGTGCAGAAGTGGGAGACATTTATGATGGTCTTTTCATTTTGTTTCACTCCTGTCAAAGCTCCTTCCACAGTGTGCACAAACCTTGCTTTTTCTGCTAGGTAGTAATATTATTCCAGTTGGATTGACTTATTATGGCTCTTTATCAGGAAGTCTGGGAAGCTTTCTGATTAAGCAGTCTGAAATACAGAAAAGCTGCACTGTTTTACAGCATAGAGATACATCTTTGTTTTTAATAATGTCCTTTTCCTCTCTTTGGATGAGTTGCTCTGTTGTATTTTTGAACCAAACCTTAGGGTTAGCAATGGTTTTGTTGGGTAGCAGAGGGGACAGAAGGTGTCAGAAATGGGGGAAGGAGTGCATTACCAGGACCAAAAGAGAGCTTTTCAGGTTGGGCATGGTGTTCTGTGCACTCATCCAGAATCGGATATTACTGGAGCGTGTTCGTATGAAATACTGGGAATCTGGTGGGGTGTTGTTTCTTGGTTTTTTTAGGTTTTGTTTAGCTTTTGGTGTTTGTTTGTGGGTTTTTTTGTTTGCTGGTTTGGTTTGGTTTTTTTTGATTTTAAGCCAGAAGATGACCTAGGGGTTTTCTTAAGGCTCTGCTATCTGTGTAAATATCAACAGTATTTTGATCTAAAAAGTCAGACATTTATGTTTATCTAGTGAAACGCAATGTAAGTACATCTGCTCTTGCATCCTTGTAATGCAGGTTTTCTTGGAGAGATCATGTGTACAGTATTATTCATGATACATGCTGATCATCTGTTCTAAGAATAATTAAATGTTTTGAACTCTAGGAGGCCACAGGGATGTGTCCAGGTATTCTTTTTTCTTCTTTTTTTTTAGATTCCGGTCATGGAACGCTGTAGATTGAATAATACAGTGTTGTAGAGAAGCTAGAGGTCATTACTGAATGGTGTTGATTGATGTCAAACCCATGTTCTGCAGCATCAAAAGTTTTGTGACAGAAGAGATTGAAATGAGGCTAAGGAATGTTTCACGTGTGCTAACGCATTGTCTTACAGGGATACTGGTTGAATCTTATCCAGGGTTCTGACACAATTTTCCACTGACCGGCCCTTTATTAGAACACTCCAATTCTGCATCTCTACCCACGAATGGAATGCTGGGCTGAAGATTAGGTTATGAAATGCCTTGTACCAGTTCTCTTTTTTCAGTGCCTCGAAGCTTTAAGCGTATGGAAGTTAGATATTGGGAATTCCTTTAATAAGGTTTAAAATGCCGAAAGGCAAAAAGCAGATTTTCTCCTTAATAGTTTTGCTACCTTTTTTTGTCTATCTGTATTTTAGGAAGTACTGCATTTCATCAGTAGGGGCATGCTATATAGTAATTGGAAATTTTTATATAACTAAACTTTTGCAACTTCCCTGGTTTTTTGTCCTTGTCTTTTTTAGAATTTGGCTGCTACTGGAAATGACTAATATTTGAATGTGAAATTTAGATTTTTAATTTTAGAACTTTGAAGAGCCCTCTGAATATTTTTTATCTGCCATGTTGATCACATCTCGGATCTGATGTTTTTGGTGTTACTTCAAGCATCCAAAACCACTGAGAGGCAAAGCGAATTATACAACCTTTATTTCAGCCCAGGTTTTCCTTTCTCTTTTCTGGGTTTTGCTGCATATGTTGTGCAGGGATTAGCTGTAAGAATTTGTACTGTTGTAATAAAGATGGAAACTTGTAGCTTCTGATCAGAGAAAGCTATATGTGAAAACAGTCCAGAATTGCCCTGTAGAATTATTTAGTTCTATGTCATTTCCAAACGCTACTTAGGGACAGTCTATCTATTACATTGAAGGGGGGTTTTATGTTGAATTTTGTTTTTAAAATGGCGTGCTATCTAACTCTTAAATTCAAACGAGTAAAAGGAGGAAATATGACATAGATTAAACCTTAATTAAATTAATAGAAAAGAGAAAGGCAGATGGATAGAAATTCTGACCTTGTAGAAAACTGAAGGTATTTAGCATTATAGTAAGCATTAGTAGGCCTTGGTATGTTTTGCTTAAGGAGTCTGAAAGTAACTCTAATAAATGTGACCTATTTTTAGATTTTGGACTATTGAAAATCCTACTTATGACGTATTTAAAAGTGTTCTTACTCGAAAGGTGCAATGGAAGTTTCAGGTATTTCCTTAGTGAAACTTTCATGTATATCGAGAGGAGGAGGTTTAAAATTGCAATTTTATGCCTGGGTGAAATTTGTTTATAGCAAATGAGATGTAAAGAAAGGCAACCGCGTATTCTTCACACATGCAAGAGCATGTTCTGTAAGCAGTTTCTGCAGTTACTTTTGTCGCACACTTCATGATTAGTTAATGCATGTTGGGCATGTTATAAATGCATGTCTGGCATATCAGAATATGATTTATACTGTGTAAATCATAAATACTTCATTCAGTATTTTCACTGCTCATTACACAGAATTGTCTAGCAGCACTTGAGAGAGTAAATGAATTCTCTTAAGGCCTAGCTGCTGTCATCAGCAATATCTCCGTGTTTACATTCTCAGCTGCATGGACCACTTTTTGAACCTACCCGCTGTGCAGATAAAGAATGTTAAAGTTCTTGTCATGCTGAAGTAGAAGTTTAATACAAGCACTAAATAAATTAAAAATACTGTTCTTTTGTGAAAGAAATTGATGTCTCAAATTTATATATCCAATCTCAAAACAGCAGTATTAATCATCTAGTTGAGTTAAAGAGAAAGTTGCTTTTAAACAGCTTTTGGTAGTTATTCAAAGTTAATTGTTTATTTTAAAGGGGGAAGCAAACTTTCTTTGTATGCAATGGTGTACAATGCTGAAATTAACCTGATCTGTAGCATGTGATGTACTGTTAAAATGATGCACCTTAATTTAAGATTGTTTAAGAAAATAGCAGTGTCTTCTAGGTGTTTTTATTTATACAATCAGATCAACATAAATAACCTGAATTAGAACCAAAATTTGAGTCTTCTTCATGAGAGGTCATGCCTTTCTAGGAATACAGGTACGTGGGAGTGACATTCCTGTCCTGGAGGGTATGAGACTGACTGGGCCAGGGCATGGTGGGGACCAGGATCCTCATAGCCTGGCTGTGCCATGGAGAGTGATGTGGCCACCATGGCTTCCCTTCTGGTGCCTCTAGTGGGTGCATTCTTTAATGATAAAACTAGCTTGCTACTTTAAAGCTCAGAAAAGCATCTTAAATTGATGCTTTAATGCTTTTCTTTCAACCAGTGGTATCAGGTAAATTCTTGAGTTCTTGTTCCTGCCTGTATTCTCACTAACTTGTTAATGTCATCTTCCTAGCTGGGAGACATACACTCAGTTAAAACTTAATGTTGGTACAAATGTAAAGGGATCTCTGGGAAAGAGGGTAGGTTGAGAATAGTGTGAGCTACAGGAGAATGAACATTCATTTGCAGGGTATTCATCTATTTGAGCTGTACTTGTTTTAAGGATAAAAAGAAGATGTGGTTTAAGAGTAGAAAAGCTTTGAAGTAAATACGTGTTTGCTATCACCTCCAAATGTCTTTACTGACTAGGTTATGTACCAATATGGATGAGATCCCATTGTGATTAAATACTTTCTTAGTTAACTCCACCTGCCCGTATAAAAGGGTAGCAAATCTGTGTTACTCTGGCTTCTGGGTTTAGTTCATAAAGCTGTAATGTGAGGCACAAACAAAACCATTGCTGTGGTACTCTAAAAAGGGTTCTTGAACTGAGGATTTGTGCTTGGTATTATCCCCAGCTATTCTACAGATACAGCATAAAAACTGATTCTAAGCCTGCTCTAGTGATGCTGGTAAATGCCTTTATATATAAAATCTGGATAGGGGTGTGCATGTGTGTGTTTGTTAGAAGACTGTTCTGAAGCTGAATCAACTTGAGTAAATTCTTTTTTTCCCCTTCTGCACTCTGCATGAGGTTGAAAATAACTTGCTTTAGCCTTGTCCCTACACTGTGTTTTCTATCAATGTGATGGTCATAAGGGTGGAGTGGAAAGGTGGCCTTTTCCATCACCTGATGCTCCAGGACAGCTCTCCTGCCCTGCAGACTTCAAAGGACTCCCGTGACAGGGGGATAGCACACAGAGCGGTAAATACGCTGTGATTTTCTCTCTGAGTGGGAGCTTGATTTAATGGCGTTTAGAAGAGTTCATGTTTAGTCATCTCATTTTGCTACATGAGTTATTTGCTGTGAAGCTCTTTCCTGTATATGCTCATTGACCTAAGCATTAACGTGTCAGACTGCTGTTCATCAGACCTGTACGTTCCAAAAAATGGCACATTTTCAATCTGTCCTCCGAGATGCTCTGCAGAGTGCACGTAGTGTACTGCAAAACAAAGGGAGATCCTTAGGTCTTTTAGCTGACTTGGTGATTAAATTAGGTAATTCTCATAGAGGATACTTTGACTCTGGTCATAAATGAAGTGATCCCATGAAACCTGTTCATTGCAAGCCTAATTAATAAGAAACATTTATTCTACCCTTACACCTCATGCATAACCTCATCTTGTTTTAATAAATGTCAGCTAGTATAATACATAATGTTTTGAACCATTTCTTAATTATCATAATAAATTGTGAAACAAACTATGTCAACTCTTTAAGTCATACCAAAACAAGTGGTTTTTTGGGCTTATTGTGCTGTCTTAAGGAAATACATTCAATGAGAATTTTTGCTAGTGGTTTGCAAAACATGAACTGCCCAAGAAATTAAGCTTCAGAAGTCTCTTGAGCTGTAGATAGAGTAATACTGTTTTGATAGTAGCAGACTCTGATCCCTATTTTTGCTTTTGTTTTATTTTGAAGACTCAGTGTTTGAGTACAAGGGGCAGCATGGTATTTGCAACTGGACTTGTTTGTTACGCCTGAGAATGGAAAGTTTAGCTTTAGGTGTCTTGCTAGTAAGTATGACAGGCAGTATCTGTTTCCATTCTTTGCCACCACTTTTTTTTTTTTCCTGATGTTCAACTTGCTCTGTATTCCTGTGAAGAAAATACAATAACGTTTATTTCAAAGAGTTAATACAAGATATTTCAAGTGTTTATAAATCCTCAGATTTGGCTTACAAAATTTAGTTAGTCTCTGCATATACTAACTGCATCGGGATGCTGCATGTATATAGCTTAGTTTATTAATCTTTGGATTGGGGATTTTTATCTCAAAAGTCTTCTACCAAATGAAAGTTTACTACTGCATTTTGATATTTTACATCGTCTTGCTGGGATACTCATGAACCTTTTTAAAGTTAATTTTCTTTATATCGGAATTTCTAATCAACTAAAAGTATTTTCTGCTTGACTTCTGTACTTGTTTATAACTCTGCCATGTTTCAATAGGAAGCAAGAGCTAATCTAGTGTGGAATGAAGCAGGATACCTGGTTTACGTAACTCCGTTGTAACAGATTTCCACAGCATGCGGAGAGTATGTGTAGCAATAATAGGCTTTAAAAGAGTTGGTCTCAACCTTTCTTTGCTTTGTAAATCAGATTGGAATGTTTAAAATGTAAATTTAATGATAAATATGTATTTCAAAAACAAATCAATGGTAATTGTATTAACCCTGTGGAGGGGAGATTCTTTAATAGAATTAAATAGGTTTTTATTTTGAGGTCTCGTTAGAGTGATCAAGATTGTGTGAAGATGGATGTGGGAAAAAGGGCAGCTCATCTAGGTCAGTCTGTCTTGTTCCTAGGGCATCCTGACTCTGTGTGTGTCACTGACATTCAGCCTGTGAACTCTGCCATTTTTTTCCCTCTGTCTAATTTGAGACATGTAGCTAATTGTAATTGGCTTTAAATTCAAAGTATAGAGCTTTTTCTAGCAGGTTGTCAGGTAGTTGTGTGTTTATTACTTTACCTCAGAAGTTAACTATGTGGCTATGTTAATTGTTGAAGGGTGAAGTTGCTCTTCAGGCGTTGCTTTTTCAGGTGTGGTATCAATGTATCCGCATGAGTGCTGTCCTCTACATGCATCTGAGATCTGCAAGCTGCCTGTAGTTACATTTGCAGGTTGAATATTTTTTTCTTAGTCTCTCATACTTAATGAAGTTCTTCAAGCTTGTTACAGGTACAGATTAATTCTTGGGAAGGTAGTTGATCTTTATTTACAGAATTTATGTTGCATGTGGGAATCATACTGTCTTTGTTATAAGGACCCGATTAGAGTTCATTGAAGCATATAATGGGGAATTAGGTGTTGGGAAAAGAGGTCCCTCTATGCTTGGTTTGTTTCGGATTTGCTTTGGTAATGTTTGACTGTCTTTGCTTTTATGCTGTCAAAATGTCATTATTTGGATCTTTCCCAATGTTTTTAGTCAAGTGATAGGAAACAGAAGGGAAGGAACTAATTGGTATGAGTCTAGGAAACATGCTCTGAATACACGTACAGCATTTGTGCTTTCTTATCCAGATTTCCAGCATGTGAGATGTGTGATGGCAGAGGCATCGCTGACAATGTAGTTACAGCTCGTGGGGAGTCCAAAATGTATTTTCATCCCTGCTGCCACTAAAGCAAAGTGTGTGTATTTCTCCTTAGTGAGGTTCTCTTAAATTCTAGCTTTATAATGAGGAGCTTGTCTTGTTAGTTCATGAGTAATGGCTACATCCTACCATCTCTTTTGTCAGCAGAGGGTAAGATTTCCTCCTACACCCAGGAAAAAAAGAGAAAATTAGAGAGTGATAGAAGTTAAAATCAAAATAAATGTGATAAGAAATAGGCCAGATTAATCACTGATTCTGTAAGACAGCAGTTCTTTCTTTCGGTGAGAAAATTATTCTTGATAGTGGTATCTTTAGGAGGCCAAGCAACACTGATGTTGCTGGGCAGAGGATACTTGCACGTATTGATGTTACGTATTTGATTAAGGCAGAACGGAAAGCTACCTGCGGTTCTGAAGCACCTGATACCTTGGTTGCTTCATTGCAAGAGGCTAAGGCACTTTCAAAACTCAGAAAAATCCTAAACTGTGAAAGCTTATAATTCTATTTGTGCCTCAGCATAATTGTGAGGGCAGTATAGGTGGCAACAATTTAAACAAAAGCATGAGGGGAAGTAGTTTGTGGTGGATTGCATATCTTTTTTATTCTCTTCTGTGTGTACTGCAGTCACTGCAGCAGTGATACCTGAGCTGGCTGTGGAGTAATTGGTATGCACATTGCTACTGACAGAAGCCTTTTGTTGGAAGTGGTTGCAAAAATATTATAAACCTTTCTATGGAGTCTTACCAGCCCTCTCCCTCCATGACTTGAAGTTTTTTATTTTGTACAGGTTAAAAACCTTTCACTTTTCAGTGTTCCATTTAACTTCAGCATTTGGAGACTGGAGTCAACCTTTTTTTCAACAATTAAACTGTTTCACGATCTGTGACAGCAAGCGGTCAGTGAATGCTTATTTCCCCCTCGCCCCGACAATTTGTTACACGATTTGAAAATACAGTCTAAATACACAGAATAAAAATAGTCCATGTCACGCTGAAGTTGAGATGTTTACTGAAGCTGTGCGAAGCAAGAGCTTGTTTGAAAACTGTATTTTGTTGGATTGTCATCACCTGCTATCATATTACAAGTTTTCAGATCTAAAATGAAAGTATTCCACTGTCAGTCCTGAAATAAGCAATATCAAAGTGTTACATGGGAAGTAATATTTGACAATCCTTCTGATATTCCGTTCTCTCCAGTGTTGTTATGCTAATAGGTTTTTTTTCTTGTGGGGGTAGACAGCTTAAAACATCCTTACCAGGGAAGTGTATGAGCTGCAGTGGTTATGAGCTTAAGTGGTCACGATCTCCATTTGAATCATTGGTAAGAGTTATGTTAGAAAACAGGTAATGTGGCATTGCTGACACGTTGTTCTACTGAATGAGAAAATTGCTTATAGCTTCTTGCCTTTAAACCAAGCTTTCCCCCCCACCGCCCCTCGCATCTGGAAAACCAGGTAATTGGTTTTCAGGAAGCCACTTTTGCCTTTTTTCTTCTTTATTTATGTGCTAGCTTGGTTATTTTGTTTTTCTCTAGACAACGGTGTCCACAAGCATAATGACTTTTAGCTTTAGTTGGCTTTCATGTTGTCATTCTAATGGCAAGATTTAGATGTCAGTTTATATGGAAAAGACATATAATACTTACCAAAAATAGAGAGGGAAGACAAAGTACTCTTTTTCTGTAATTTTTTTGGTAAATATTTAGATTCAGAAAACTCCTAGTATTTTTAAGGTTAAGGTGAAATATTAACACATTTCTGTTGATTTTCCAGTCTATATGATAATTATTGATTCTTGGGAATCAGTACTTGGGCTGAATATTTTGATGGTTGATAAATTGATTCAATATTTCAGATTTGCTAAGTTACAATTTGTTAGATTTGCAAGTTACAGATTTTCACCAGAAAAACTAAATCAAATGTGATCTTTATTTTTCAAAAAAATTTGATTGTGTATACCTTTGCTATGATCCCTGTTAATTTCTTCAGCTCTTCTTTACAATCGCTTACTTGACTCAAGTTTGGGAACTTCAGAAAAATGATATGATTTCTTACGTGTTTCCTACGTATCCTGAAAAGGGTAGGATTTCCTACGTAATTCGCTCAGCATCTCTCAACACTAAAAATAGATCTGTGAGATTCTTCCCGTTTTTTGGCAATTTTTCATTTGTAATTGTGCAATTTCGGTTATTTTTATTTCTAATAAAAATTTGTAGCTGACGTTTAGACAAACTAGGCTAGCGTGAAAGTGAGAATTTTTTTAATCAAAGCTAAAAGTGGAAAAAAAAATACTAAAATTATTTCTGGGGATTTCAGCATTAGAGTAGTTAATTTCTGATGCTTTCAGTAGAAGCCTCTCACAGATTACCATTTTGTTCTTTTTATTTCAAATCTTCATTGTAGCTTTGCTTATTTGACTACATCTATTTCTTTAGATCCAGAAAGGTTACCTTCAGCAGTTCAGGAGAACTTAATCCATCGCCTATCTAGAGCAATCAGAAATAAGCTTTGACACACAAGGAAGAGTAAGCTAAAGAGCAGAAATGCATATTAAAGTACTCTTACATAAGGGAGAGTATTTTTAAATGATGCTGGCTTAGTGGTGTGGATTTTGTAAAGGCACTCATATGGTCTTGTAAATACGTGCAGTTAAAAAACAACACTGTCTTAAGCATGAGAATTTTTCTGTAGAAATCATGGAGGGCTGAGAGACTAAATCCATTGTCAATGTTCTTTCTCATTTTACTTGAAAGGTTGGAGGGTTATTCACTGGGGTTTTTTGCTGTAGTTTTTACTTCACAGCCAGATTCAGCTTGCACACAATTTTCAAGAGCTTTCACAATTTCCTTTTTTGATGTTTTTATTAAAAGAAGAAAAAAAGGAGAGAAAAAGATAAACACACAAAAAAATTTCGCTACCTCTGAGGCATACTCAAGAATCTGAAAATGCTTTTCTGAGCGGTGTCCATCGTGATGGAATCTGGATCAGACTAGGAGTAGCTGTAAAATCCATTTACTTTCTTCCGTTGTTAGAATAGCAAGATGTGAACTTCAGCTGTGTCCTGGGCTGCATCCAAAGCAGTGTGGCCAGCAGGGCGAGGGAGGGGATTCTGCCCCTCTGCTCTGGTGAGATTCCCCCCTACAGTGCCATGTCCAGCTCTGGGGTCACCAGCACAGGAAGGACATGGACCCAGTGGAGCGAGTCCAGAGGAGGGACACAGAGGTGATCAAAGGGATGGAGCACCTCTCCTACGAGGAAAGGCTGAGAGAATTGGGATTGTTCAGCCTGGAAAAGAGAACGGCTCTGAGACACCCTGATTGCAGCCTTCCAGCACCTGAAGGGAGACAACAAGAAAGGTAGAGACTGTTTCGAAGGGCGTGTAGTGACAGGACATGGAGGAGTGGATTAAAACTGAGAGAAGGTTTAGGTGGGATAATGAGACGAAACTATTTACTGAGAGGATGGTGAGGCACCGGAACAGGTTGCCCAGAGCAGCTGTGAATGCCCCATTCCTGGAAGTGTTCGAGGCCAGGCTGGATGGGGCTTTGAGCAACCTGGTCTAGTGAAAGGTGTCCCTGCCTATGGCAGAGAGGTTGGAACTAGATAATTTTTAAGGTCTCTTCCAACCCAAACCATTCTAAGAGTCATAGAATCATAGAATGGCCCATTCAGTAATCCTAAATGTGGCTTTAATATTTGTCGATGTTACAAAGAAAGGTAAAATAATAATAGATTAGATAATGGGGGAAAAGATGGAAAAAATGGATTCTAAAAGAACATTTGTATTTTATGCTTTGATGTCTGGCTAGTAGCTGAATTTGTAGCTAGGTAAGCAGTCCTGCAAATTGTCAGGAAAAATGGGTATGTTTTTGTAGTATTGACTTACTAACCACTTCATACTGTTCTTTGTTTGATTTTGATCCATAACTATTCTGAACGTGTTTCGTGTTGCGGTTCCTTGAAAACTTTCATTCTGGCATTGAATCCCAATTTGTCTACTGGACGACTTAAATTATCCCTACAGAGAACTGAGGATTGCTGCATACATTTATCCAGAGCAAATCCTTCTCTGAAGATTAGTTTATAGATACATTGTTTACATTATTCTCTTTCCAGAAGTATTGTTCTTGATGGCATACTTGTCAACAGTGGGAATGCAAGTACAGTGAAGTTACAATTTTTTTCATATTAATATTTTTCTTGTTAAATGTGTCCATTCGTGGAAAAATTGTGAGACTGTCCACTTCCAGGGATCAAGTAGTTGGTAAATAGTAGTTGGTTATATATTTGATATCTATACAGCTATATATTTTTTCCATCTATTGTTTAGCCATACCTGCTCTTATATATTATGATCAAATAATGCAAATGTTTTAACTAACTGTACCTTCAGTAATAATGCATTTATTTCCAAGTAGTCTTGTTGCTCCTTTGCTGAAGTTGAAATAGTTTTATAAAATGTGAAGCTTTGAGAAAATGAACAGAAAAATCATCATTGATGGCCATACAGCCTTTAGCTGTAGTGTATTACTTTTCATAGTCAAGAAGACTCTTTCTTGCTTCCAAGAAATCAATTCCATTATTAATATGTATGCTTCAGCAATGTGCTATTGTACAACTGTTGGTGTATTCGTATGTATGTCATATTTTATGGATTCAAACAAAAATTCCTTGCGGGTTAATAGCTTATTGTATCAGAAATTTTAGTCGTAGTTGCTTCAAAACCAGATAAAAATACGCATCGTGACAATGCTGAAATTATGTAAAATATCAAATGTTCCTGTCAAATTGGCTGAGTCACATATTTGTCTCAACTTTTCTTTTTTTGTTATTTCAAATTTAAGGAACTGTTTTGCAGCATACAAGGCAATTAGAAATAATAACACGCTTTGGTATTTTTACTTGGAATAGTTTCAACTGCATGAAATTTAAGTTGACCATCTAAGGTAAAGGACTGGACACAGATGGCAGAGTAATGGCTGGCTAGTGATCTACTTCGTAATTTAAAGGAGTATTTTGATTTTACAGGCAAGGAAGTCTAGTTTTAAAAACAGACTAGAAGAATTAATTTTTTAGAGCAAGCAGTTTAAGAGCAAAAGGATACATGATATTAAAACTAAATGACTTCCAAGTGCTTTGCCTTTGCTCTAAAATATATCTGATTTACCAAAACCAGTAAATCTATTTGCAGTACACGTTGAAAATTTTACCTGGGCAGTGTAAGAGGTTTGCGTATTGCTCTGTTTCTTACTCTGTGTAAGAGTTGGCATTTGTTTTTGTGCTAGCATCCTCATAAATCACAGCATCTGTCTTTTGCTGTTTCTGAAAAGGAAAGAAATTGTTGTTGGTTTACCTGCAGGGGATGCTGTTAGAAAACCGTTTGGAATATTACCTTATTTCTGAATAAAACAAAATTCCATTGATTTGATAAATCTTTTAGACTTTATTCTTTACTTCAGTTTCTCATGGCCTGACTGCCTGTTTCATCGCATTTTTGGGCTTTCCACCATTGTTGAGAATGGAATAAATGAAGAGGGTACCAAAATGGAGCTTGCATAATGTATTTGTGTCTCTGAAGAATTAGACCAATTTCGGTGGTATCAGTAGTCATCATTCCTTTGACTAAATGTTCAAGTGATTTTTAGAAGATAGTGACACTGCATTGACTGAAGGCTTCCTGTGCACAGTAAAGGAAACCAGAGATCTTTGAAGCGCTGGAGATCTTGTGTGTCATTCCCTTTTAAAGATTAAAACGTGACATAGGCACTTAAGGGTTCACTAATTATATGTGGCAAATCATTAATATATTTTTCAATAGGTTGAAGATATAGTACCACTTTTATTCTTTCTTGCATTATTTTTATAAGAAGACTTCACAACTACAAACTAGCCCAAACTTTGTCGTTTAGTCTTTTGTGTCCTTCTTGGGAGTGATTTCTGAAGGAACAACCCCCTGAGGCTGGACACTTCATAGAGATCTGACTAATTTTGCAAAGTTAAATAAAAAGCAAAAACCATGACACTGAGTAAGGAGGAGAATGGTGTCTTGACTGAACAATTCTTGTTCCTGTGCTAGACAGAGACTTAGTTTCAAGATGGTCTTGGTTCTTAAACTTAGAAGTGATTCTTGAACTTTTTTTTTCTTGAAAACACTTGAGAAATGGGAAAGTGAAGGTCTGGAAAACAGAAAAATTCATATTTTACTGTAAAATTTCATGAGCTTATGTAAACTTTTGAAAACTTCCATTCACAAATGAAATTTAAAGCAAGGCTTTTAGTCTGAGGTGTATTATGTTGGTCTAATGGTTCTCATGGAAGTCGAGAGTTAGTCAACGATAGAAATAAGAGGAAAAATTTTACTCAATGGTGGAAAATATTTTTTTTTAAACAAAATACAAAATAAGAATGTTAACCCATAAATGGACTTCTTGCAAACCCCTGTTTCTTTGATGTGTGGAATAAGGCTGCCTCGGGAGCCGTAGGGTTTTGTGGTTGCTGTTTTACTCTGGAAAGCTGTCAGTACAGCTCTCCCTCTGCAGGCTCCTGTACCTCAGCTCACAGCTGCACCTCCAGCAATAGCGGATTTGTTCATTACTCTCCCTGCAGGATCACCCATCGGTGCAAACTTGATCCAGATCAAGTGTAAGCAAATAATAACACTTCTGTTGACTTGATCAGAACATGCAACAATGCTGCTTTTCAGCTTTGTGGTGGCTGTGGTAGCACAGTTGATCCTCTGTTCAGCGTAGGTTTGAAACAGAGTTGTACTTACAGTGTTTTGAACAAATTCGTACAGAAAAGCTGGGAAACTCTGGTGCTGTGCATCATGTGAATGTGTGGGCTTTTGATCTAGTAATTAGGCACCCTAATACCCAGTCTACTGTCTTGAAATGTAGATCAAATCTCTGTCGTTTTCCTTCTTTATTGGTGAGGGAACTTGTTGCATACAGCTTACTCTAGTCCTTTCTCTCACTGCTTTTCAATACCTCACGAGTCTTCTCTCTACTTCAGTTTCTCCTCTCTTGTCATTTTGGTTTGCATCTGTCAGTCATTCATTGCCCATTGCAGTTCCTGGCTCAAACTTAATTCTCCAGTGTTCTAGTTGCTTTATCATGGAAGCATCAATATTTGTTTAGCTTTTGAACTTGTTTTGTTGCAACTTTTTAAATTGTAGATTCCAGAGTAACTTCCCTATCAAGAACAAATTTGTATGTACTGCTTCACAGTCTTTTTTAGTAAATGTTTAAATATTGGTGTGATACTAACAATGAAAATAGCTGATTCTTTTTTTCTTTTCCCTGAGACTGCACAGTGATAGGACATAATTTCTCTTCAGTAGCTTATATGCTGTAATGGAATTGAAGATTGATCTGCTGAAGAGACAATTGAAGTAACTTTTTTATAAATTATAATGTGGACAGCAAAGTACAGATAGAGTTGTTAAAGTGAACTTTACAATGAGGTTAGGATTGTGTTTAGATTGTTATAATCTGTGCAGTCTTTTATGTTATCTTGGTTGCTTGCCACCTTCAAAGATTTTTTGTTTGAGATTTTGCTCAGTTTCTTTTATGTTTGTTTGGTTTCAGTAACAGTATAACAAGATAATATATATTTTTACTTGTTATTTCTCTGAAAATTGATTTTTTTTTTTTTTTAGCAAGCCCTGTTTAATTTAGCAAATTTGGTCTTGATTCTTGGAAACCACCTTCACTTTCATTAACTTGAGTCTGTTTTGTATTTTTTGTATAAAGCAAAAGTGATTATGCTTCTACTGCAATTTGTCTGACATTTACGCCTGCCACATGTGCTGCCATCATCAAGTTTCTCCTACTGCTCTTTTCTTAATAAAGCTACTGAATTCAGAAGGGAAATAGTTCATAACCACATAACAATTTGTGTCTGTTTTATCTTTATTTGTGATAAATAGCTTCATTTTGGACCCTGCTTCCAACAGTAGAGATAGCTAAGTTGTGAAGATCCAAAGGTCTCTTGATTCTGTAGGATCATAGAATGGTTTGGGTTGGAAGGGACCTTAAGGATCATCTAGTTCCAATCCGTCTGCCATGGGCAGGAGCACCTTGTACTAGACTGGATTGCTCAAGGCCCCATCCAGCCTGGCCTTGAACACTGCCAGAGGTGGGGTAGGGGTCCACAGCTTCTCTGGACAACCAGTTCCAGAGCCTCACCACCCTTAGAGTAAAGAATTTCTTCTGACTGTCTAATCTAAATCTAACCTCCTTTAGCTATAAGGCCATTCCCCCATGTCCTATCACTACATGCCCTTGATAAAAGTCCTTCTCCAGCTCTCTGGTAGGCTCCCTTTAGCTACTGGAAGGTGCTGAAAGGCTTCCCCAGAGCCTTCTCTTCTCTCAGCCTTTCCATGCAGGAGAGGTGTTCCAGCCCTCTGGTCATCTTGGTGGCCCTCCACTGGACTTGTTCCAATAGGTCTTGTGGTAGGGGCCCCAGAGCTGGATGCAGCCCTCCAGGTGAGGTCTCACCTGAGCAGAGGGGGAAATCCCTTGCCTTGCCCTGCTGGCCGCACTGCTTTGGATGCACCTCAGGGTACAATTGGCTTTCTGGGCTGCAAGCGCACATTGACAAGACACGTTGACCTCTCATCCACCCACACCACCAAGGCCTTCTACTCATGGCTGCTCTCAAAACAATTTTTCAGAATTTCTGAAAGGACTTTTGTAAACATTTATTATCTTACTGTATTATGATGTTTTAGTTCTGTGGTGGAGTCTATTTCCAACTGAATTAAAAAACCTAAAAGTCGATGTCTTACAATCTGCAGTCACCACAGCATCATAGTGAAAGAAGAATCTGAACTGTTGAGACAATAACAATCATTTTGAAGAGCTAGGAACCCCCCAGATTATATCTAAAGCTAATTTAAATACCCTGGTAAAAATCCCTTCAAAAAGTGTTCCTTGTAACCTGTGCTAGGGACATACTGGGTTCATAGATGGATCTTGGAGAAATGTTGTTGTAAGTGCCAGCGCTGTTGTGGAATAAAAGATACAAATATCCCAATAAACTTCGAGCAGTGAGATGGTCCCAATTGTTTGAAATGACAGTAATAATAGTAATAATAATAATAATAATAATAATAATAATAACTTTTTTAAAAGAGTCCATGAGATTAATCCAGTCAACTGATGTCTGACTGTAGTATTTTTTTTAAGTGAAATTTCTAAATTTAATGTTTTTAAAGTAACAAGATCTGGAAATAAAACTTCAGAGATGCGCTCAATTCTGGTAAATTTGGTCAAAGGGTATGGCTTGTTCCGGTGAGTCATTCTGATGCAAGAAATGGTAGTACCTAGAGGATTACTGTTAGAGATAGTACCTATATAACATGAACCATGAAGAAAAAAATATGAGTTCATTTTGCTGTATGAATATACAATATACCTTTAGGTGCCATATTGGTTGGACTGCAATCCAGCAGTTTATTTCATATGGTTAAAATCAGAAATGGCAGAAAGGGGAGTGCATGTCAACAGTTCAACAGAAGGAAGCATGCATAGTTCAGTAGACAGAAACAATTCCGTTTTTTATTTCCCTGTTGCATGGTTGCTATAACCAGGCCTTCCTTAAAACCACTATTTCTTTGTAACTGGCAAGCTTTGCCTACCGTTATCAAACACAGGCCTAAAGTTACCTAACTGTGTATGTGTATCTTGTTACTCTGTGAAGCAAACCTATCGTTTACTGCAGGAAATGGTGGTAGTGCCTCTACTAATAGAAGCCTCTGCCATTCTGGTTTTCTGTTCAGCTGATGAGAAGTTTCGTTCTCAAGTCTTGTTGTAAAAGTGTATTAAAAAGATAGAGTCCAGGGAGATAAAAAATGAAGGCTCAACTTCGCGGTAACAGTTTGGCAGATTTTTATTCTTAAGCTTTCATCAGAATGTAAGAGCGAAATAATTGCATAACCAGAATCTTAAAGATTTGGGGTTTTTTAGTTAAGAAACTTTCTTTAAGAGCAAATGTAGTTAGTTTTTCATGATGAAAACACTCTCAGCAGCTTGTTTTATTTACTTCAAAGACAGATGTGGTTACCAGGTGTTGTGCTGAAACTGTATTCAAGATGCACAGCTTAAATTTCAGTATGCTAGTACTTGATTATTTTGTGCTTTACTAATGAGGCAGATGGCTGGTCCTTTTGAAGGCATTTTCTTGGGTTCCTTTTTATTAAATAGTAATGTAGACAAATTTTAAAGAAAGTAAAGCTACACATCTGAATTACAAGTACTACAAGTGAAAACGAGAAGCTTCTTGGACTGTTTAATTTCAGGCTTATGGATCCTAGTTATTGAAAGGAAATAAACTGCAGTGGGAAGATTTCTGGTTCCTCTTCAGCATGCTTTGGTATGTTGAAAGGCAGCATACCTGGGTGGTAACACAAATACAAGCTTCCCTTAGAATGCATGTAGTATTATTTTAAAGAATATTTTGGCAAAAGGATACTGTTTTCTAAGGCTGTTGAACTGTGTAATTCAAGATCAGCTCAAGTACTTGACATAGAAACAGTAGTTTGGTGTAAGAGTAACATGTTCTAAATTTTTAAAGAAATAGGCCTTCTATTACATCAGTCAAAATGTGATCTCTTACTCGGAGATGACAGATGACATCAACTGGACCTTGTATATTAAGGGTTGAATACAGGGGAAAAAACCAACAAGGGAGTTCCAAAGGAGGCTAAGGAACAAAGAACCAAATAGATAAAAATAAAATAAATTTTTAAGGTAACATCTGTTGCTCTTAAACTTGGCTTATTAGTTTTGAATGTTAGTGCCACTTTAGCATGGATTTTCTCTGTGTCTCTCCATCCCAGCACATAAATTCCAGAAAGAAAAAAGCATTATGGGAGCAAAGTTATGAAGGAATGTAGTGGGGGTGGGAGGAAGGAATTACAGGCGTTTGGCCATCTCTCTCTCGTCTAAAGGGATAGTGGTCTAAATTGCCCTTGAGGCTGTTGTGATAGGACAACGGGTGATGGTTTTAAACTAAAAGGAAGTAGATTTGGACTAGATAAAAGGAAGACATTTTTTGTGCTAAGAGTAGTTAAACACTGGAGCAGTTTGCCCAGGAGGTGGTAGATGCTTCATCCCTAGAAATGCACAGTCAGGTTGGACAGGGCTCTGAGCAGCCTGGTCTAGTTGAAGATATCTCTGTTTATTGCAGGGATGTTGGACTGGATGACCTTTGAGGATCCCCTCCAACTCAAACCATTCTGTGATTCCAGCTCAACGGGACTATTTTGAGAGTTGTGTCATCTGGTGACATTACAATAACAGGGTCCTTTTTTTCTCCCCTGAGTTTTCCAGCAAAACTGCTTCAGTACTTCTCCAAGTGAAGGCATCATCAGTACAGATCTTTATTAGACCATAACATTAAATGATGCCGAAGTAAGATTCTGTAGGGAATTTGAGTCTATGTAGAAGCAGCAATTTAAATTTACCTTTTCATAAAACATTTTCTGTTGGTGAGACAAATCTTAGAGTTTGGAAGCTTTATCCAGATCATTGACAGTAATAGCAATATCAGCCTTTGCAATGTGATTAACACCCAGAATGGAAAGTAGTTTGCTGTGCAAGGGTTTGGCTCACTGTCCTTGCCAGGATGAGACTGTGTAAGCATTAGGCTCTAACAGTTAGAGGAATGATAGTGTTTATAGTTTGGAAGAAATTATTTTGAAGATAAATATAAAATTTCACTTCTTTCTTCTGCCTGAGAAACAAAAGAGAGCAAATGTGTCTGCCCAGCACAAATATATATTTGGAAACAGTACTCTGTACATCCTGTTTGATTCTTTTACTGGTTTTTTACAGAAATTTTGTAGTAAAATATCCATCTGTCCTTACTCTGCCTTTAAAATGTAGCTTGCAGGAGGATCCTAGAGAAATTCTGCTGTTGTTGACGATATCAGTGTTACTTGCCTGGCATTAGTCAAGGTTATTTTACCTTTTTATAATTCTATTAAAAATAAATTTGGAGGGTACATGTCCTTCAGGTTGTGTTTCCTAATTATTCGTGTCTGGTTTAATGTTATTGACTGACATTAATACTTGTTACTTTCCAGGGTTTCCTATATACTAATGCTGTCTTACTGCTCTGACATTTAGTTGCAGATACAGAGTTTTCTTTTTTAGTGGTTTCTGTTTGTCTCCTCTGCTGAGTCTAGCTGAAGTCTTGTCACTGACTCAGTTCTATATAACCTTTTGTTGTTGTTTCTTAATCTTCCTCTGGTCTCTGTTCAAGGTCCAGAAAACTTGCTTGGATACCTCCAGGTAGAGAATTGTTTATACTAAAAGGAGGTAATTTGAAGTTTGAGTAAGTGTCCTTTGATGTGCTAGGCTGTTTGCTCAGTCTGGAAGGGGAGTGGCCTCTCAAACTGATTAACCGGAGTCGCCCAGATTACGTAGTGGTAATTTCATCGTTCTGCTCGGTTTCAGAATCTGGGAGCCTTTGTCTGGACAGCCTCAGTTACCTGGAGGAAGAGCAGTGTGTAAGATTGTGTGTAAAAGATGCGCAGGGAAGAACGATCTGCTCAGGCGCAGAAAAGGGTATCGAGAGATACCGAAAGGTCTTTAGTCTCCGTGTCTGTTAGTCTCCACCTAGGGTTCTTGTGCTTGAGCCAGCAGTGACAGTTCGGACAGCTTGATGTATGGCAGTTGCCTTCTTTTATCTGTTCAAATAATGATGTACCTTTTTTTTCCTTTCCCCTGGCTTCTTGAACCCTGAAAAATACCTGTTGTGAGGCTATCACCTGTTGAGACTTAATTTGGGAGCAGGATGTTGGTGCAGGAGGAAGGAGACAGAAGAATAAGAGTCTTCATGCAGTTATTGTGGTGGGAATCGTAATGGCCAGACCCCATTGCAGTGGATGAAGGCACTTGTGCTTTATTTCCTATCCATTTGTTATTTTCCCATGTCATCTTCCCTTAACAGCATTTGCTTTTGTCCTTTATTTTGTTCACAGATTGCTTTTATTTCAGATCCCAGGTTTTGTTTAGCTAAGCTAAATAGGCTTTAGGCAAAACTGCAGTTTTTCAGGCTATTTTTGTGGTACACAACAATTCTATCATAGTGCTCCCTGCGAGGACAGTCTTACCTTGGATTTGATGTGCACTAATGATCAGTACTCTGCTTCTGTGGAGGTACTAAATTGGCTTAAGCAGCCTCATGCTTTCCTCTCTGCCTCCTAGGGCATACTGCCACCACCTTGTTGCCAACACAGCTATTTGCAAAGCTGCTTGGCAAAACATATGTTAAAACTCTTCCTTCTTTCCCAGGTTGTCAGCTAAATAATCATTTGCATTAGGAATAGTGTCATACGTGTTTAGTATCCTTGGCAATGGATACTGAAACGATCCATGTGCGTATATTTGGTTGACCATTAAATGGCAGCATGAACACTTCAGACAGATGTGGCAACATTTGTCTGAATGCTGTAACAGAACAAATCGGTGCCATGCTGGGACAATCTTGACTGCTATGTAAAAATTAATACAGCGGGGAAATAGTGCAATTGACTTATTGTTCAGAGATTTTCTGTTACTGAGGAATCTCTGAAGTTGTACCCATGACAGGATTGGAGAATGGAAGAAAAGGCAATAATTTCTGAGGTTTTAAAAAATACTGAATCAGAGAAGTTTATAAGTTTGGGTAAAAGATGTTCATGAATTTGAACAGATTTCTGAACCATAGTTCAAATATTATTTATTGCAAGAATGAGTTCATTTACTGCTCCTTTGGAATTACCTTTGAAATAGCTCAGTGGAGCTATTACACTTACTCAGCCTGACGATAAGAAACTATTTTAGGCTGTTGTTTCTGTCAGTAGTTGCTTTCTTAGTTGTGTCCAAGGTCTTCTACCTCTCTGTTATTTCAGGAGTAATAGTTGTACCATTGACAATATTATTATCATCAGAAATCTCTAGAAAAATGCAGAATACAGAAGAGACTGATAATTCTCACGCATTAAATGTCTCAAAAGTGTCAGTTTTATCATACCATTTTTTGCTTAATGTTTTGTTTTGTGTCTCTATGTAATGCCTTCAGTGCATCAGATCTTCTATGTGACCTGTTATTTGGTGGAAAAATATACATATATGTCATCAGTACTGTAGAGTGTGTTCTGTACCACGATGCTTATTGGTCTCCTAATTCACTAAGTTAAAACTCTTCCCATGTTGCTATATCGTTCTTTCTTAGGAAAAAAAAAATTCAAAACCAAACCCTATTGTGAAACAGCTTGTTTTTCCTGGCTTGTTTTTGTTTTGTTTAGTTTTGTTTTGTTTTTGTCTTCTGCATGTACATAGAAGTGTAAGAGAAATGCATCCAAAGTTGTATGTTTTTAAACCAGTCATGGCTCTTTGATATTATTCTTAGGCACAGAGCTGTACATACAGTAATTATGGAAGGGTTTGATTTTACATTTGCCTGATTAGCTTTACTGTTAGGACTTTCTGGGTTGCTTGATGGTGTTTTTTTGTGTTCACACTACACAGAATGTGTATAGAGGTTCAACAAGCAATAAACCAAAAATTTGACATTTGGAGGAAAAATAATGAGCTAGAAAACTAATTTTTTACAACCGTCTTCAGTTTGTCTGCAGTCTTAACAATTACAATTTTTTTTCCTGGGATGAGTTCTCACTTGGTGGTTAATTTCCAGGTAGGCCATCGTAAGGTTTCCTCAACACCTTCCTCAGGGCAATTAATTTCTGTTCAAAGAGAAAAAGGCCAAACTGGGGGTTTTTTTATCATGTTTAGAAAATTGTACCCTTGTTCTTTGTTCGTCCAAACAGGTGTGTCTTTAGTTTTTATATTGCTCTGGTGTTTTTGTCTCTTGGTGCTTGATTCAAGAACATTGAAATAAGTTGAAAGCTTTTCATTGCCTTAGGTCTTGGGCTGTAAATAAAACTTTTTTGTTAGCACAACAAGAAGCAAATGTTGGAGGCTCTGGTATGGGAGTTCAGATGCTTAGAGGACAGGTGGTTCTGGGCTGAGAGCTACTGGAGTTTGGGAGAAGGTTCTTTGGTATGAGATTGATTGATTTGGTGCCTGAATTGTGATGAAAAAAAAAAAAGCAGCCTTGAAAACTATGCCTTTTATTGACAAAATTGCTCAGGCTCACAAAAAATTGCAGATGCTTTTCGGTCTTAGAACCAGCATTGTCTTCTGGAACCTAGAAGGAGTTGCAAGACTGAGGAAGATTGTCCCAGAAGTGATACTGCAACACTGTAAATCTGTTGCTCTTAGTATCAGGGAGCAGCAAGCTTTGTGTGCACTTTTTAAAATTTTTTTTTTTCCTGAAGGCTCTACTAAGGCTTTATGATTATTTATCAAAGCTCAAAAAATTACAGACATTGCTTTTGGTTTCCAATGCTCATTACATCTTTTGAGATGTAAAGTTCTGTGACTGTCTGGTAGTATTTATGCTACATCCATGTAACCTTTTAGTTTTTGCCTTCCCCTTCATTAGAAAAGAGACTTTCAGTTTATGGGTCTGACAGCAAGTGTAGAAGCTTTGCCAGTCAGCTCATTTGTTTTCTTGGCTTAAATGTCAGCCAATTTAACCAGACTCATACTGTGTTTTTTCACTTGGCAGTTGAGAGAACAGAGCCTTTGATAATTAACATGCAGTTATTAATCAGTATGACATAGTTAATCTAGGGAGATCTATCAAATAGTACATCTCTGTTGATTTTGCTGTTTGATATTGCTTCAGTCTACGCGGGAGTGAATACATGTCTACATTTTAAAGAATGTAAACTTGCCATGATTACCTAAGTAAAACTTTTTGAGTCCCGAGAAAGAAGATTAGCATAAGATATAAAAAAAGGACTGCAAAATTTGACCCTTTGGGCAAATTTGGTGGTTTTCAGTGTTTTAAATTCTGTACCAGTAGCATAGTTAAATATGCCTATAGTAATGTTCAATATATTTTTTTACTTAAAGGATTAATTAAAAAAAAAAAAAACCCACGAACCTCTTCTACTAATTTCTGTCGTTCATTATTCTTTAAATGCAAAAGGATTGGGTGGGGGGGGGAGTGAAGATAAGGAAAAGTATTCATAGTCTAAATTAAATTAGGACAGGGTAATTTCCATATATTTCCTCTCTTTGGAGTGGTTCTTCCAGTTGATGATCTAGATCAGGAGCTGAATATAGATGCTCTCATTCACTTAGGGAGGAGCCTATTTGCCTATATTAACTAGTAAAACTATCCTCGGATGAGAAGTTAACCTTTGTGAATACTTTTGTACCTCCAATTCTGAGTAATTGTTTGGCTGTGATTCTATAAGTGCATAAAAAAGGGCTTCGCTGTGAAAGTTTAGTTCCATATTAAATATTGTTCATAAGGAAAAGGCTGTGAGGGTCCTTTTGCCCTTTCTTGCACTGGGGAGGTCAGACTAAGCTGCGATATTTGACTTCACAATTTTCTTTCATCAGTAACAAAGGCCTTGTTTTTCAGGTGTGGCTTGTATCTGTACAATGTCAGTTCTTTGACCCAATGCAGCATAAAGCTAATAGTTTTTTAAGTGGCTGTGCTCCTGACAAGAGAGTCTAGTTGACCGGTCTCATGTTGTTTCCAAAGACTAAGTGTGGTAAAAATGCAGTAGAAATTTTTTTTCACTGATGTGAACAAATGCGAGTTGAGACAAATACAAAGAACAGATGCAATGACTAAAATTCCATGCTTGTAACCCATTCTTGTAGAGCAGAATTGTGATTGTAAGGAGGTGCATCTGTACTATATGTGAATTTTATGAGTGCTCAAACTGGTTGTTTGTGATCTTGGATAAATTATCCATATATTTCTCATTAGTGTAATTAGTAGTTTGCTCTGTATTTGATGTGCAACGTGCTGATGTGGTCAATAGTTGTGTTTATTTTTTAAATTCAGGTAGATTGAGAACAGTTTAATATAGTGGAAATCTGGTTTTCTTTTTAGAATAAGGGGACAATATCCTTGACAGGTGTTTCCTATTTCTGTTTGGAATTAATACCGTTTGCAGCACTCGTGAGTTTTTCAGGCCTCTCTTTCTGACACAAGGAGTTCATATGGAGCGCTCTTACCTGTGTTCTTTGAAGTCTTGTGCCTGGGCTTTAGTTTGCTAACCCATCTTTAAGGGCCATGCTGCATCCAGGCTGTCGCTCACGCTGTTAGGTAGGATTTCTGATCCTCTTCTTTCCTCCCACTTTAGCTGTTGTCTTACAGGTGAGTTTTCCAGAACAAGAACTACCTGTAGATGTTTGGAAAATGCCTAGTGCCTTGTAAAGCAGCCTGTAAAAACAGTCGTGTTGCGACTTTAGTGTGTATCTAAGTGGAAAAGTAATTTTAAAGTGCATAATCTCTATGTAGATGGATCTCGATGCAATATAACTTAAAGAAACAGAAGAGTCAGCACTTAGACGGATCCAAAGCTAATTGAAGTTGAAGGACAGGTTCCCTTTGACTTCAAAGGGCTTTGAATCAGCAAAATCTAAGTGAGCTTTTGGTATTTGTGACCTTCCTGAAATAAACTGACTAAAATTTAAGCTGTTAAATAGCTTTATTGGTTTTGAAAATTTTAACTGAATTTGTTTAAACTTACAAGGATTAAGCACACATTGTAATTGTGTATGAAGATCTTAATGCATTCCTTTTTTTACTTCTAAGAAACCAAGAGTCTGGGAAATTGAAGGAAGAAGTAGGGCTTTTGAGAATTTTAGTCATTGGCAGTGTAAGACCTCTGAATTTTGGCGAATACACGAGTGCAGAATCTAGCTGAGTTACTGCTTTGGAATCAAAATGCTTTCATGTCTGTCTGCTATACAGCCTGGGTGTTGTGAACATATGTGTGTGCTAAATGAGAAGTGCTGTCCTTCAGGCATCGTGGGAAGGATTGGTGTGATTCAGAGAAAGGGAGCCAGAACACACCTGTTTAAACCTAATCTTACCTGGCTCATTAAAAAAAATTGAGTTTGTTTTCAGAACTGTATTAGAAAAATCACTTTTAAAAGATGCTGGGTTCAAGACGGGTTTAAGACTAGTGAAGTGAACTGAGTTAATGACAGTGAATGTTGGAAAATAGAAGAGGTAAATTTTAGCATTGTTTTCAAGAATTAACTTACATTGCTTTTAAGGACAAAAAGACCAGTTTTTCAGGGTTAGGCTGCAGATTGTTTGTAAGAAGCAGCAGTTCCTTTAATACAGTGTTGCTTCCTTTATTTCATATCAGTATAAAGATTGAACAAATATGTCTCTGCCAGCTTTTGTAGGTTGTATCAGATAGTGTCATATCAGATTGCTTGCCCCCATTCTGTCTGCGGAAGACTAGAATTTGCATTAGTTGCATTCAAGTGTATGCATCTATCTACTGTGACATCTGAAATACTTGATTTGGGTATTACTTACTCAGAGTGGAGGAATTTACAGAATAGAATAGTCAAGCCTGTGGGCTCTGTTCTAAAACTAAATATAGAAATAACTGTATTCTTCTCACAGTTGTTAAGAATTTGGGGAAGCATTGCTTCTACATGTGTATTACTAATCAAGTAACTATTTTGGATTTAAACTAGATTTACTGTTAAAGGGAGATAAGAAGTCTGCATCTGCTATTAACTGGTGAAAATGAGTATCAGATGATTTGGACTTTCCTGTGAAAGTGCTGTCATTCTCAAGAACCAGTGTTAGTTTTGGACCGTATAGATCATATTTTCAAAGCTCTGTTCACTGATGTCTCGTCTTAAACTTCCAAGATTGAGCAGGTTCTGCAACTTTGGCCATGAGAATAAAGAAGTCAAAAAGAGGACATTTCTAAAGCTAGATGCTAGTCAATTCTTCCTTTTATTTTTTTTTCTCCTTTACAAATCTGGACTAGAAAGAATACTGGTGCTTTAAGGGAGGAAAATTTGGTTTCATATCAGTGAGCATCTTTTCCTTTAAAAAGCTGACAGATATTTCAATAGAAGAAAAGATTCCCTCACGTGTGGATTCCCACTCCTCATCCTTTTTATTGTTAAATTATTTGAAAATCAAGCCATGGATTAATTCTGAATGTTAACAAAAATGGTACTTCATTACTCCAAGAAACCCTCCCATAACAGGAGAAATGTAATTATAGTTAACAAAATACTTCGGGGTTTTTTTGTTAGCTTGAGATTTAGGATGTTTCCTGGATTTTCTAAGCCATATATCTGTTAATTTATATGTAATATTCTTCAGCAGTAGACCTTCTTTTTGATTTAAAAATTGTGTAGGCTCAAGTATTTGTAGGATCAAAAGGCAGGAACAGCCTGTTTCCCTTTAAAGGCACCTGTTTTTTCAGTTACTGCTCAAGTGGAAAATTGGAAAAAAATTGTTGTGCTGTCAGGTAGCTTTAGGGCATTACATAGCTAAAGATTGCATGTATCCTTTTTTGAGAATAATACATTTAGGAAGATGCAGGTTTCAAAAAACATCATGGGAGAATTGAGTAAAACTACATATAAATGATGTGTCCTTCCAAATTTTTTACGAAACTGACCTTTTTAGAGAAACACAGGCAGTTTTTTCGGAAAAGTTTAAATGCAGAAATAAAACAGTTTCAAGTAAGATCTTTAAAGCCTGGTCCTGAACAGGAAAAGTAAATGCTCTCTTTGGAATGTCCTCTGAATGCAGTTTCTTAACAATAAGAATATCCTGCTTTTGAGTGAGAGAGAGCAAAATTATTCATACTAAGGTGTGGCTTTATTGCGCATACAGCAATGCATTAAAGGGGCAGTTCAGAAACTGCTGGCTTAACTGTATCTACAGCAATATTTTTTTATTTTATTTCCTGTGTGTCTGTACCCAGTGCCTGACTAATTCTGCTTTATAATAGCTGTGATTGTCTAGGATGTTAGTTACCCTGTTTTGTAATCCACCTCTTTCCCCTTGGATGCAGCTGTTGCTTTGCCAGTGATTTTACTGTTCATCTCAGACTTTGGAGCTCATGTCCCAAAGGTCTTCTTTTATCCACCCCTAATGAGTTAGTTGCTGTCTTAAACAATCTAGTCTTGTGAAAATTTAGCCTATGTCTGCATTCTCCTACCACCAGCAGCCACTTTCAGATTTGTTCTACCGATTTGTTCTCCTTTTTATTATGGAGCAGCTAAACAAAGAGTAGGTTCCACAGTTGAAATGTGTATACTTTTAAAGGGATGCTGTCAATATAAAAGTAATCATATTCACAATTTGTTATTAAATGTGGATCTTTGGCATACTACTTCTTGCATTTCTCTGTTTAAAGGAGAGCATTGAGGAAAATTTGATTTTGTATGTGAATTATGAATTTTGGAAGGCAAAGAAGCTGATGGGGGGAAAAAATATGTGAGCATTTCAGACTTAAAAGTATGCTGTGCTTGTGTTGAACATTGCATATGCGATTCTTGGAGGCTATGAGCAGATGAACAAGTTATTGTGAAATAACATCAAGGGTGAACTGTCTGTATGGAGTAAGGAAAGACAGAATTGTGCCTCTTGTTATGCAAGGGCACACGTATGGCACACCACAAAGTTCACTTACCAGCTTAGACTTGTGACAACATGTTTATTGACCTGGACCTTTGTTATTATGGTTTGTTTGCTTACAACTTTCCAGGGAGAAGGTGCCTTCTGCTTTGTTCCAAGTTCCGTCCTGGTGCTTGACTCTTAAGAGAAGCATCCATTCTGGTCATTGTTACCAGACGCTTGCTGCCTTATTTCCCTAGGTGGGGTGGTGTTTGAGAAGTGCTTTTACGTTTAAGGCTTTCAGCATTGTCCTCTTCTTCCATTTGTGAAAAGGGCAAAATATGGAGCAGTTTGGTAAGTTTTCATCATGAAAAATTGGGCTGAAAAAGAGAAAAGGTTACAGTCTCCTGCTTAGTGGGATTAGTGAAAGAGACTGTGGAGGAGGCCACAGAGCACACACTCAGCAAGTTTTCAGATGACTCTTCCTTTTACTATTGGATTGTAAAACTGGCGATCAAGTTAGCTGTTTTCTAAAAAAAGAAAAACCCAAAGGTTCTTTTTTTTCCCAAACAGAAACAAAAATTGCGAAAGTGGATGGGCATCAACCTCTCAAAACATTCTTCTTCAGTCCAGCAGAGTAATCTTGCTTTAAGGATATTGTTTTAAGTATAACTTGCATATTACCCAAATTTTCTGTAAGCCTCCCTGCATTTTTATGTCAGTCAATTAAACTTCATTGTCTGATTAACTAATTTTTTCTCGCTTTTTGTTGTTTATTTTTGTTTTCAGGCTTCCTTAAGCCAGACTTAATATCGATAGAATGAAAAAATTTAAGAGAAGACTTTCCTTAACCTTGCGAGGAAGCCAGACCATCGATGAATCGCTGTCTGAGCTAGCAGAACAAATGACAATTGAAGAAAACAGCAGCAAAGATAACGGTAAGCATATCTTCCACTTGGTGGAAAATGTAAGAATTTTGTCAGGCCCTACTCAAGTGAGCATTGCTGGGGTTTATTTCAGTTTTCACAGTTGCAGGGACTTTCTCACTAACCTTTTTTAAATTTATCTTACATTCCACTGCCCTAGTTCTTTCAACAGGTTGATATGTTATTACATATTGGTTTGGTTTGCTTTGGCATGGAACTGTTATAGAGCTGTTTATCAAAAGCTACCTAAATCTTTTTATGTTGCGTGCAGCAAGGCTTATAGATGCTCTTGCAGTAAACAAACCCATTGTATGAATTTAGTGGATCTCACATCAGCTTCATATGGCTTCAAATTCAGTCTGTTCTCAAAATCATTATTTAGTAATATGATTGACTAATTGCTTAAGCATTATGTATAAAACTGTTTACCTTACATTGGTGATACAGTGCAGGAATCTAAATTCTGTCATCTCTTCATGTCTCTCAGTAGTACTTCTCTTCACCAATACGAAGGTGACTAGAAACATTCAGGATAACCAGCTCGTCTCTGTATTCTTACATAGGTCTTTGGCTGATCCCATAAATGTGCTGGCTGCTGTAAAGTTCACATTAATGATGATGCCGCTTTTGGATGCAATCTGCAGTAATAATGACTGGAAGAGGTTTTGTTGCTTGTTCTGTTTCCTGGGCTGCAGCATTTAAGTCATATTTCATCTTCAATGCTGATTAGTGTTATTTTTTGCTCTGCTCATATCTAAGATTTTTCTCATTTATCAAGTGATCTGAATTTTATTTTTCTCCCACTTAACAACAATAAAGGATGCTGAATTTTCCCAGTGAAAACTGACAGGGCCAGAAAATTTGAGCGGAGGTAGAGGCAATGGAATTTGCCCTGCAGATTTTTAAAACCCCATTCAAGATACGTTGCATACCGAGGTTTTGGAAGCAGAATTTACCTTTGCCAAAACAAAGCTAATAATGTTTTTCATTTTTACCTTTAATCCTTGGTATGTTCACTGCTGTTGTCTCGTTTTTGCTACGGGCCATGCCCAGTATTTTGGGGGACAAGGTTTTTTACAACTTTTTAAATGTTGATACAACAGGTCTACTCGGGAGCAACAATTGCAGTATTTTTGCACTGTTTCCTATTAAGTCCTTTCTGAGACACTGAGTTGTCCCATGTGATTTCATTTGTATTCGCTTTGTTACTGATGCATGTTTTTTCAGACCTGTATATACTTCTGCAAGATTGATTTCATTATGTTGATAAGTGCTAAGAATGTTACTTTCACACTGAGAAATGAGCATGAAAAAATTGTTACCGGCATCAAGGAGGGTAGTGAACTGAGTTGCTGAACTGATTCATTGTAAACTGAATCCAGGAAGAATAAAAAGATTTTACCTTAAACTGGGCCATGTCCTGGGTGTCAGCTCAAGGGACAGAGAACACAGTGACTTGTTTACAGAAGCATGAGCTTATGCCATTTTAAGCCATCTATAAATCCATTTGCAGCTTGTAATATTTATCTGAGAATTATCCCAAATAGTAATACTTGGATGTCTGCATGCTTGTCGCCAAACCGTGACGAGCTTAACTTCTCAGTAGATATTTAAAGTGTTCAAATAAATAAAAAATACAATTCCAGAAAATGTTCCTAATTGCAAATTACTTATCTAGCTTCTAGTGCTCTTTTTATTTTGCTTTCCATGGTAATTCATTGGCCAAGAGGAATCTTATGTGCTAAAATTGTGATAACAATATATGCTGTGCTTATACATGCAGAATGTTGTTGATGCCTTAGTACAGTCTTCTTGGATATGCTTGAGGTGTTGTCAGTCCTCTTGAAAGGAGACAAAGAATACAAACTGTGCTTTTGCTGTGCCTAATCTTTAACTCATCATTTTATGCCATTAAAAAAAGTTTTACTGACACTTGCTACCTTTTTCAGATTCTTTCAGAATGCAGTTATTAGTACTTGGCCTACCTTTGATCTTGCAGAGGTGAACAGGATGCTACATTGTGGATTTTTGTTTTCCTTTGTTTTTCCTTTCCAACCCTACTTTTCTAAGAAAAGTAGGGTTGGAAAATGCTTGCTGCTCTAGCTAGTCTTGCTTTTCTAAAGGGCACTCTAGCTTTCCCATAGATGAAGATATTTTGGAAGGAGTGTTTTTCAGACAGACCGCAGGGATTGGGCTATGGGCAACAGCAATTGTTGGAAAAACAGCCAAGAAATTATTTTTCTCTTATGGTGAAAGACCAGTTTGGTAAAGAACATCGCCTGGAAAAAATCCTTCAGTGGGCATTTAAAAAAATTTGCTTACAAAGGAGTGCTTAAATGAGAAAGGTTTGCCTTGGCATCTTACAAAATCACAGTGCTAAAAGGCCTCTACTAATTGTAAATATCCAGCTGAGACACATGAGAGGATGTGGTCTCTTGAAGAATATTTTATAAAGTGATAGCTGTATTAAGATCTTGAAAGTGCATCCTTTGCTGCGATGGTGCTGATCTCAGGAGGCAGGAGTAACCGTCTCCTTAGTTCTGCTTTTAAGAATAAACAGCTGCTTTACCCTGTGGAACAGAGAGACACAAATGTGCCCAGTTAACAGGCTTTGAATTTGTTCCTAAAGAAACTTAAAAAGCACTGTCTAGTAAATCAAAGGCATGCCAGTATATTAATCTACAGCGAATCAAAGTCAGGGATACAAATAATCTTCAGAAAGTGGTTCTTCATATGTGCTTTATTTTCAAGCATTACATCATGAACTTGAGAAATAAGAGTTGAAGGGCATTGAAACTGTGCATTTCAGGTCAGAAGGCAAGACTAGACCCTGAACGCTGAAGGCCTTTACAGCAGAATTTTCTTCCATTGTTACTGTCCAGTTCTTTTGTTTTAACTTTTTCTTTCTAGCAAATCGCTCATTTTGTCTCCTGTCATTCCATGCTGATGGCTGTGTTCACTGAAGGTTATAATTTTATACATGCTAGTTTTTTTCCTTCCTGGGAAACAGCTGTGTTACTGGGTTATAGAGAGTGTAGAGACTGTCCACAGAAAACCACGTCTGTGCTGACCTAGAATCCAGACTCATCTCCATCTGATTTATATCCTGTAAAATATTTATTTTAAGTTGCAGTTCAGCGCTGCCATTCCAGATGTAGATCACTTGTGCATAGTACTAGGGACCTTTCCTCATGGTCACCTTTTTGCAATAACCGGTGGTGTTCAGTCCCCTGTCAAATGTTTCTTCGCCCACAAGAATTGCCTGTGATTTCAAGTAACTGCAGCTCCCATCCAGAGGCCCACCATGTCATTAGCTCCAGCTTTGAGTGGGTTGTTTCAAGATTCAAAGAACAGTACTCCTAATGCAGAACAAATTGTCCCATTTGTAGTTCACGGACATAAAAATAGACCCATAACTTTTGATTTCTTTGCAGTGCATTGGTACCACTGAATCAGCTAACCTTTTGTATGCAGTCTCATTTAATACACAGCCTCCTTCATCGTGTGATGTCAGTACAATCTCAGTATGCATCACTCATCCATGAGCAGCAAAATGGGATTAGCAGGGATCAACCCATATTGTTCAATGCAGTAGCACAGAGCTGCTGCACTGAATATAGAATAACCATTGGGTTTGGGTTTTTTGGAACACCATCAAATCATTTAGTGACCAGAAACCTTTATATAATTAAATCTTTCTTACAAATTATGTTCATCATAATTGGCTTCTGGGTGAGGAAGCGCTGCCAAATCAGGTCATAAACCATAAAAATAGAGGGACCAGTGAAATGCCTAATAATATATCTGAAGCCTTATGAACTGTGGACTATACGAAGTATACTTCAGGCTAGTCTTTTATCTGAGTACAAAAGCTTTTCATGGTCTCTGATGTTTCGACATATGAAACCAATTAGGTGGATTTGTTGTTTATTTTTATTTCTGCCATATTTTAATTTCTCATATTAACAATGTGCTGGCTTGCTTTTTAAATTCTAGATTCTACCTTAATACATGTATTTAGATTATTATTAAGAATATTTAATGGTAATTTGTAGGAGTTGGCAACTAAATTTGCTCCTGAAATTTTTGTTTGCCAATGACATACTAATGAAATTTGGCTAGGAGTAACATCCAAATCATGCATATTTAAAGACTAATTAAGCGTAAAATTTATGCAAATACTTCAAATACATATGATCTCTAATGAAAGCAAAAAATGTGGCTGTATTGTCTAATATTATGAAATGCATTATCACAAACTCCAAGCATGCTTTTAGGGATAATTGCAAGACGCGTTCCAAAATACATCCACAGCTCTTGCATTAATTTATAAGTAACTCGGAAAGCATTCTGTTTTGTTACGGGTTTGGTTTTGGTTTCTTTTTTGTTACAGATAAATACACATGTACATAATAAACCAAAAAAGGTGAAGTTCTGATAGAAATGGCTACATGAATTTGTAAAATAATACTTATCTCCATTTGGTCTCTTTTAGCTCAGTGATGTGATCATAGGATCCAGTCTCATGAACACTTGCATAATTTTTTTGTAATTTTACAGGTGTGAGTAATAATGGAAGGATCAGCTACGGTAAAGTGCGTAAGTGTTTTTTAGGTTTAAGGCATTAATGACTAGTTAATACTCTGATAAGAGGGATGAATGTTTATAAAAATTACCACATTGCGATACTGTCTCAGAACATCCAAATGCCTTTGTAGTTTTAATCATTTCATATCATCTTCAGCAGAGCTGAGAAATTCCCATTCCATCTGCTATGTATAATTCCTTGAGTGTGGAAGGAAAACAGTGTGTCGCAACATATTTTCAAGACAGTGTTCTTGAATTGAAAATATGAGCACAGAAATGCTTACTGGTAATAAATCGGTACAATTTTTCTGTTGATGTTGGAGGAAAGCATCAGTATGAAAATGTGGGCGGGTAAGGGAAGAAGAAATCCCCAGAATTGCTAGAGCTCATTCTAGAGCTACAAATTACTGTGAGTAATTGGCAGTTGTCACAGCTAAACGCTGATCCTCGTACTGTCCCTTACACTGTACTGGCAATGTTTTTATTATAGTCTGTACGTACCCTTCTGTGCTGTGGTATACATCCATTTCTGTTATTACCGTTCGGTATGGTTCCTCCATCCCACGTACGCTGCACAACATAGTGTTCTTTCTTCCCTCCTGTTTTAATTTGCTTCTTCCCACAAAACCTAGAGGCTCTGTTCATGTGTGGAAGCGCTTATAAAGCGAAATGAGCATGAAAATGCAGTGCCTGAAGCATGCTGCAGAGACCCATAGTCTTGGAGGGCTGTGGGGGGGCCTTGTCCACTCATAAGTGTTTTCCTTAGAAGCAGAATGCAAGTTCAGCAGGAGAACATAATGTTTGGATGCAGAAGTGGACTCTCTAAATACACCAGATTTCTGTTAGCGTAGGCTCACTGATGGATGTGCAGAGATTTGTTCTCAAATGGTATTCAGGTGCAGTCATTGAGTACAAAAAAGTAAAATACACATAACTAGCCAACACAATTTATTTCTGAAAGTAGGGCAAAAAGGAGCCAGATCCTGTTTCCTGGTTTGGTTGGCAGCCTGGTCTCACAGATGTTTGCTTTGGGAGTTGTGTGTATGGATGCAAGGATAGAGGCCAGGGATACTTGTGTCTTGGCTGGGATATTGACTGGGATGTTGAATGAAATTGCAGCTGAAACATTTTTCTGAAGGATTTGGTGTAGTGTGATGCCTTCTGCAGTTACGATTTTAAACTGATGGTGTGTTATGCTTGTATGATTTGAGGTACAGAACTACCATGCCTATGTTCCAGTACAGGGTCTGATGACCAAAAATGTTATCTGAGAATTATCTTCTAAGCAGTATGAAATACATAAATCTTAAAGGCGGGGCTTTGGTTTTGAATATATTTCACTTGATAGTGATCTTTATCGTTTTGGTACCCAGACCGAAGGCAAAACCTCACTCTGTGTGAAGTCAACTGTGAAAGGTTTTTTGTAGTGTTTTTTAGATGTCTCGATCTCGTTCTTTGCGCGGTGTATTTATAGTTGGGTTTTGTGCATTGTTTTTGTAGTTCAAACAGACAGAAAAATTTCTGTCCTTTCTGTCCAAAATTTTTTTTAAAAGTTTATAGGACATTACAGGGCCATTTTAGTAATTGAGGTACTTCATTTCTCAGAGGAAGTTGAAGACTGTGTTTCTTCAGGGTTATATTAGCATATTTTTTCAAATGTTCTACCAATATTTTTTGCCTTGTGTTGTCCAGGTGAGGAATATTTGCTCTGGAATGACTGCTGTACTCAAATGGATTCATTTGAGCAATGGGAGGAATCCCTTGAAGTTTTGCCAAGTTTTTTAAATTGTAATATTCAATAGTTTGAAGATTTCACCTTATTGTTTAATGAAAAATACTGGTTTAAGTGGTATTGAGTGGTTGCTCTGTTTTTAGAGCGACTTAAATGTTTTCCTGGGTATCACAAAACAGAATCTTAGGAAACAACCCCATAAAATAATCTATAAATACACGGTATTTTGTAGTGTTCCTCGTCCCGCTCCTGGAGAGTACATATATAGCAAGCGTATTGCTGCTTTGGGTTATTTAAATATATCCTTTATGGAAGCTGTCACCTGCAATCAACTAATTTTACTGAGTGGATCTGACTGCCTTACAGCAGTGTCATTAAATATTATACAGTGCAGCATGCCAGCTCTAAAATACCAGAAATTCTCCTGCTTACATTCTACATTTTCTGAAGAAATAAAGGGCTTCTCAACAACAGCTTCTTCAGCAGTTTGTTCCAAATATTTTGTATTTCAAGTCCAAAACAATTCAGTTTTTATTATGTAAAAACTTGAGTAATCATTAGCAGAGCCTAACATTCAGATCAGGTAAATGGACGTGTAGTAGGTGATGCTGAAGTATGATTAAGCTGTACGACAGTGGCATTCGAGAAGCCTACATAAATAAACTTAAAAGGTTGTGATGATGCATCGCAAGCTTCATGAATGCAAAGCTGTTCAGAGAATGAATATTTAGTTTCACAAACGTAGATTTTTGACACTTTTCCATTCTCTATCAAATTGGAAATGATAAAAACAGCCTTGGTAGTTTTCTGGAGCAAGGATGAGGTCAAGGTGGTGGAAAAGAAATTAAATAGAGTCCTGTCCTATAAAAACCAATAGTGGATTCTCAAGACATTTAGTGAGATTTTGTTACACTTGAGCCAGTCCAAAGTCAAGTTGCAGTTAAAAGTGTCAAGTGAGGTTCTGCCTCCACTCTTTTACCAGCAGCTGTGCTGTGTATAACCCATGGCGATCCAGTTCAAAAACCTATATCAAAATTACACTTCTTTTTTGGTGAGGGAGGGTGAGGGGGATGGACCTTGAGCCACATTTTTGGTAGAAGCAGTGAATTGTGGCAGGCACAAAGATTCATCCTTACTTAGAATATGAAACATGCCTGGGTTCCATCCCCATTCTGTACCGCAATCAGTAATCATAAATGCTAAGTCTCCAATATCTCTTACTTTGATTAGAAAATCTCCACGTGTGTATTTTAACTTTATTTATATGAAGTTAAAATATGTATTTACATGGTTTACATGTCCAGAATGGATAGTGGTTGTGGAATCAAGCATTCTTTTGCAGACATACTCAGCTCTGTTTGATTTAAGGGAAAATGTCACCTTGTATGACGAGTGATTTTAATTCTTTATAAAGCTAGTTGAATCAAATTTCATTGCATAATTTAGGTAGTGAAATCTGAAAAACAGCTTGGTCTCTTTGTCAAATAATACAGATACTCATGGGACATGAAAAAAGAAAGAGTTAGTTGAGTATGTGATAATATATATTCATTAAAAAGTGTTTTAAAATGCATTTACAGTCCTAATGAAAACACTTTCTTTCTTTAATCCACCAGCTGACTGACGTGTGACAGTATGTCAGTTTCTGAGGCCATGCAAAGAAATGCCAGGCAGTTCTGCAGGCTCTCTGGAGCTCAGCTTAAGTAAATCCAGTTAAGTAAATCCAGCACAGGAAAGAAAGTGGTAGTGTGGGTCTTTGTTATCATAGATGGATGAGGGAAAGAAACATTGTGGATTAATTGGAAAATTGCTTAACACAGGAGTAATTTCAGGTCAAGGTTTGTGGTTAATTTAAATTTCAGTTAAAGGAAGAAGAGGAAGCATCTTTATAAAATTGTTGGGTTTAGTTAATTCCTCAGACAGGCTTCTTGGTTATATACATTGCTGTTTTAATTGTTCTGGCAGTTTTCATAATTATGAAGTAAAAAAAAAATAATCAGTTCCACTTATGTTCAAACATAAATTTATTCCACTTCACAACCGAATAATTTCAGTGGTTCATTTGAGTTGTTTTCTGGTTTCTTACGTTTGTTAGCATTGGTGTTGGCATTATTAGCGAAGCAGTGGTACCTTACTGGGTACAGTCTCTTCCTAAAATGTATGTGTGTGTTCTAAAACATTTCATGATCCAGAAGCTCTTAAACCATTGTTAAGCCAGGCCGATTGCATTTTGACCAGTGTTTTCTTTGAACAGCGCTGTCGTATTTATTTTGGGTTATGCCGGTAGTAACGGAAGTTTGAATGACAGAATGTGAGAAGTACAAGAAAATGCTCCAAATTATATAAAGGGTTAGCTCAGCACTGACCAAACTTGAAAATCGAGTAATACAACAGTGCACAGTCACCATGCATTGCTCAATTTTAAACCTTGCTGAAGGTGCAAGGTTAAGCAAGATGACATGGACGTGGCACTTAAAAAAAGGGGTGTGCGTTTTCATAGATATAAAACTAATGTGCTTATATAGATATACTTTATTAAAGGGTGTCTGTTGCAAGAATTGTTCAGGGACATTGAAAAGAAATCTGTGTGGTCATCCTGTACATCAATATAATATTTGTAACTATTCTCATTGAGAATGTTATTTAACTTTTTTCACATTTAAAGACTAGATTTGCATGATAGCTTAGTAGGCTGCCTAAGAAAAGTAAGGGTTGAAATGGCATTCCTTGAAAAACGAGCTCAAGATTTTATGATGGTATAGCCAAAATAAGAAGAGACTATAACAATTACTGATGAAATACAATTTAAAAGGACCACTGAAAAGTCTATGTTTCAGCTTGTTTTCCAAAATAGTTTGTTTTATCAGTTTGGAGTTACAGATTATAGAGTAGGGTGAAGAAAGAGAGCTAGAGATAAGTGGTTGATAAAACCCTTATTGGAAGGGTTGTGCCAGCGACAGCCAACGCAAGTGAACTGCCCAGGAGCTGCAGAAGTCTTGTGCTGCAAGGACAGCTGGAGTTGTGCCTGTCTGTTCTCCAGTCTCTGAGGATGACATTTTAGGGCAAGTCTAAGATTAGAGCCCAAAGTACAGCATCATTTCCCCAGCGTACTGTATCGGTTTCTAGCTCAGAGACTTCATGAACTAGGCGAGTCTCTGTGTGGTTAGTAACCCTGAGCAGATTGCTTGTTCAGTCTCCCCTTGAGTCTTGTAGGTTCTGGTAGTTGTAACATCCTGTGGTGAGGCGTTTCCACAGAAGAATCATTTTGTGTGCAGTATGCAACCTGCCACAGTTTTGAGTTTTATATATTATATATGTTTGTGAGTTTTATACAGGGGAAACATTTTTTTAAAGACAAATCAAACCTATAATCACAGAAATAAAATTATAAGAAACAGTTTTTATGGATGTATGTAGTAAAGGTATTTAACTTTTACAGTTTAGATGTATTTTATTCAAGACCAGACAGTTGACTTAACTCACATCTTAAAACTGCAATGTTATACTTTAAATATAGTGATTCAGCATATTAATAATTCTGGAAAAAAATGAAGTGAATTAAAGGAAGTTGTAACTTCAAAAGAAGTACTCGTGGGTCTTTGGAGAGAGAGAGTTAAGTAGTTTTTTCAAAAGCCCTTTATTTAACTCTTGTATCTCATAAATGCATGAAAACTGTAATAAACAGTCTTGTAAATTAATTTTCATCAAGAGTTTGCTTGATCATTTTCAGTATTTGTTCCAGTTCTTGGCTGTTACAGTCACATTTGCAGGGAGGAGGTAACACAATGCAGAATTCGTGCAACCGTTTCTTTAGAAGCTCCTAGCATACAGCGATGCACCCTGAATTGTTCATAACAAATATACTTTTCCAAACCATAAGCCTATATGTTATACCATCATATGCCATATGATCTCTCCTTTTTGTAAATTAATGTGTATCAGGATTTTAAACCCCCATTTATAAGCAAGTAGTATTAATACTTGTCTTAGTCAGAAATACGGTGTCATGTGAGTGTTTTGGTAACCTTCACTTCATTGTCTGCCAGTAGTTATGCCTGTCCTACTACATGACCTAAATTATTGTTGCAAAATTTTATAATGGGCTCCACAATTTAGTACAGTACTTAAGACAGTGAAGGAAGGTAACAGTTGCCTAGGATGACAAAAATTATTTCTGTATAATTGGATCTTATTTTATCAACCATTTGTCTTTCATTTTTATATAAATGTACTTGTTAATGTGATCTGTATTTATCCTTGTATTTGAGCTGAACTTTGCATATGTTAGAATATTTTAAGAATTTTGTTTTAAACTGTAAAATACATACAAATTTACCAGTGCCACGAGGAAAACAAATTTTTAAAATAATCATCTCTGCACGTCACACATATGTTAGCTGCAGTCAGGTTAATAATGAACATAAAACTCAGTCTCTACATAGACATTCAGTGTATTCATAAATTCTGGCCTCTCTTACGTACTGCACAGTTCATGAAGGTGATCACTTTTAGCATAAGTAGACAGAAGCCGTAGCATACAAGGTACTATTCATTTGTTCACCACTGTGTGTAAACTCAGTGTGGGGTGTTTAGACTAGAAACTTTATCAAATTCAAATCAAATTAGCAAGAAAGTTGGAAAGCAAAAAGCAGATGTTAACTTATCAAAAGCAGTAGTTGTGCTGAATGTGGACCTGTGTCCTGTCATGTGGAAGTATTAATAGATTCTGTTAAAAATTGCTGAGGAATTTGCTGCCTGCTGCCCTAGGATAAATCTGCTGTCGAAGGCATGCAACGAGGAAGCTGGTGCCACTCTTAAGTCAAAAGGGTGATGCAAACTATTAGAACAGAAGTAAGCATTTGGGACAGAGAATGCAGAGGTTTGAAGACCCTGGTCATACTTTACAAACATGTACACAGATGTATGGTGTATTTTTCCTCATGTTCACCCACTCTGAAGCTGTGTTTATGAAGGATGCTAATGAAAGGATACAGGCAGGTTTGTATCAGTGCTGACATGTCCTTTCTGTTTTCTGCCTGAAGCATGTTTTTTTCCCCAGGGCTTTTGTTTTTTTCCCTGCAGCAGCTGAGTTAATGTTCTTTGGTTTTTTTGTCTCACTTTGTTATTCATGTTTATATGCAAAAATTCCTTGCATAATTATTTCTTAAGGTCGCTGACCTGTCCTTGGGTAATTCTGTCTGTGTACTTATGTCTCTGCTTCAGACTAATCATAATAATGTATCTAGAAGGTTTTTGTATATGTGGGGAGGGAGGAGGTTCCCTTATGGATCCCGTTTCCCTTAGGTTATTAGGCATTTGTTGCTGTTCTTTCCTTCACCATTGAAATTCTGCTTTCCATAAAATACGTTCTCCTAGCTATATTATTCTTACTACCTTTTTTTGGAGTGGAAAGCAAGATTTTGGGGTCCCTGCATGTGGGAGTATAAGTTGGAGTGATGAAACAGCATCCCCGACTGCTCCCTGTCCCAGGAGGCATGAGCGAAGCTCCGAGCACACCCTGGGAGCGGTGGCTCCGGTGGGTGCCGCTCCGTTCAGTAGCACTCACGCTGCGGCTGCTCAGTGCATGGCTGCTGCCTTTTCTGTCTTCTGAATAATACCAAACATGAATCTGTTATGTTAATAAGAATCAAGTAAAGGAAAAATAAAATTACTTGAATCTCAGCTGTGCTTTGGGCATAGCTTCTGTTCTTCTTTGTATTATAGGGACAGTGCTTGCATGTAGCTGCCAGATGACTCTGATCTCGTTTTCTGAAGTGAGAGTATTTAATCTTTGTTTTCTTGTGTGAATGACTTCATTGGTGGTTCTGCTAAGTCCACTGTCATGACAGTCAGTGCAAGTGGACATCTGTTTTGCTTGTTTTGTGAGTAAAAAAAAATCCTTGTGTTTTTAGAGTTAGCCTGCTTCTAGGACCGTGTCTATCCTTGAGAGCTAGTCCATGTGTGAGGAGTCAGGTTGCTGAGGGAACGTGAATACTCAATTTCTGCGCACACTTGTAAATAAGATTTAAAAATTTCTAACGCTTCGTTCTTTAAGAAAGTGCTTGTCAATGATAATAGCTTTTTTAAAAAAATCTCTGTGAACCGTCTGAAACAAAATCCAGTAGAAAGCCAAAATAAAAAATTGAACGCTTAATTTTTCTGATACCCTGTAAGTTAATAACCTTAATTATGGCATGACAGCTCTGGGAGGTATAGACAGGTACGTTTACTTCTAAAGATTTCCAATAGCAAGGCCTTGGTACTAGTGATCCGCGAGAATTTTGAGAGGGAGAATATTTTCGAAAGCTTACAGTTGATTTTGCTCATCAGAGTTGATCTAACAGCTGTCCTGTTTAAAAGTAAAGATGAAACATTGTGCAGTAAGACAGAAGAAAATAATTAGTGTTCTGGTTTTATCAATGTTCTAAGACTGGATATTCAGGGCATTTACTCATCCAGCAGCAGAGTGACAGGATTTAGTAAAATTAAATTTGGGTAACACTTAATGCCATGTTTTGTACTTGTTTGTTAGTAGAGAAATGGCTGTAGTATGATGGTCTACTGTTAGCATGAAAGATAATCTTACCAGACTGGTGATTTCCTGTTTACTAACTCTTTTTTTTCTTTCTTTTTTTTCTTCTGGCATGTTCCTGACAATCCTGCTTGCTTGTGGCAATGAATATTTTGATCCTTGTGAATTGTAGAGCCTATTGTGAAGAATGGCAGGCCTCCAACGTCTCACAGCATGCACTCATTTCTGCACCAATACACGGGATCCTTCAAGAAGCCCCCTTTACGGAGACCACACAGCGTCATAGGGGGCAGCCTCGGCTCTTTCATGGCAATGCCCAGAAATGGGAGCAGATTAGGTAATTTCCTACATTGTTTGCTTAAATTAATTTTTCTGTGAAAAATAATGTTTGAATTGATTCGTAACAAGAGGTACAGATATTCTAATGCTTTAATAAATCTCTGGGTATGCAGTGTTTTTTTCTGGAGTTTGAGAAATTTGTTTTACTGAATATCTCTTAAGCTTTTCAGAAGAAAGCAATTAGAAGAACACACAGAAATCACCCATGAATTTTTGACAAGTTTAAAAGTTACAGAGGTTCCAAAATACTCTATCTTAATGCTTTGCAAGGAACCCATGTATCTGTCTCAGTTAAGCACTGGCGAGAAGTACAATAAATGTAAATATGAAAAAAAAGAGGATAATCATCCTGTATGTGGAATTTTAAAAGAACTGGTGTATTACTTCTCATTTTTCTAGAGAAAAAAATTGTTTTTTCAGTGACAAATTAAGGCCACTCAACTATAATTATGTGTTTGTTGTGGTCCTGAGCTATATTTGTGCTTCCATGAAGCAAATAAATTATGAAATATTTTTTCTTCTTCAAGTAGTTTGTCATGTTGCTGCCTCCAGTCACCATTAATGTTTCATCCTGCTTTTATGTTATTTTAAATTATGCTTAATTAATTGATACTAGAAAATGAGAGCAAGTTACAGCTTAATTAGAGTTTTATTATTTTTTCAATCTCCTGCCCTCCTTTAGAAGTGTGATAAACTGATCTTCAAGATTAGCTATGTATCTTCAAGATAGTAGTCAAACTACTTATATCCTCCTCTGGTGTAATACCACTCATCATGTTCAAAAACATGCTTTTTTGCTACTTGAGTTACCATTCAAACTGTGAAAAGACTTATATCCTTTGGAATTTACTATAGTAGCTGTTGCTATCACACAAGAAAACGGGTTTTACTCTGCATGGTTTGACTACTATATCAATTTCTGATTTCACTCAAGTCCTGTACACAGTATTTGCTTTTTCATTTTTGCCAAGCCAAGCTTTAGTTAAGTTGCCAAGAATCTAACAGGAAGAGAGAGTTTAAAAAAAAAAATTGTGTACTGCGAGAAATCTGTGTTTAGGAATATGTAGTCTTTGTGGATTATTTGTCAAACTAGATATATGTAAACTAGGTACAGGAGCAGCAGAGATGGTTTTGAGTACAGAGATGGCTGTACTCTCTTAATTGTGTGTTGCCTTTAACAACAATTTGTAATTTTTTTGAAGTTGTATGGAATAGATGTATAGAATGTATAATGGAATCACAGAATGGGTTCGGGTTGGAAGGGACCTCAAAGATCATCTAGTTCCAACCTCTCTGCCATGGGCAGGGATACCTTCCACTGGGCCTGGTTGTTCTGTAGGTGTAGGTTAAACACCTCCTTTTGCTTTGGATGTGATAATGCCTTTTTTTAACACCTTATCTGATGGAAATACAAGCTACTTGTACATGTTATCTAGTGGTAAAAAACAGGAGTACAAGTATGTGCAAGCATAATTCCTCTTTCTGCTCGTTTTTCACATCTTTCTTTCTTTCTTTTGTTCCTGCCATGTGAAAATGGTTATTACTCATCAGGAAGCTGAGGTTTTCCCTGTTGGGATAATGACATCAGAAACAAAACGGTCAAATATGCTACACCACATGAGACTTTTATTTTCTTTGCTTTCTTCATCCACCCTCTTTTCTTTACAGTTCTTCCTCTATTTCATAGGTAGAAAAATGGTATCAGAGAGATGTCCTTGAAATACCACAAAATCATGGCAGGTAGAGGATGGTTATTTGGTTAAGGAAAACCAGATTAATCTGAGACCTGCCACAAGTGCATCTTCATGCTGCCTGTGTTTGAATGAGATTATCAATATAAAAATCGATTGGGAAGAAGCAGCCCCAGAAGGGTTTTGGAGTTTTGTTTGGTTTTTGAGCATTGAACTTGAGTTTCTGCAGTTGTGGTAATGTGTAAAATCCCAAAATACTTCAAAAGTAATTTCTACTAGGAAATTGTCTGTTAGCTTTATGTTTTGTAAAATGCTGTGTAAAGGAAAAATTTTTGAGCTGTGCCTTTGTTTAAAAATTTTTAACTATTTTTTAATTTAGTGTTCAGTTACCAGGATGATTTTAAATAACAGATGTGTTTCTCAGGCCAAATTGTGAAATTACTGGCTGGGGGTTTAGCTGAGGGATTTTTTTAGTTCGCTTGTATCTGTACAGCTTCTACAGTCTTGTACCTCTGGAAACATTTAACTGCTGCAGTCCATGATGAAGCCAGAGCTAATAAACCTTTTTTGGACCTGACCTGGCTGCATGCAGAACAAATTTAATTGTCCTTGTTCCATATTTATATTAATGCTGCCTCTGGGGAGGCTCCTGGAATGTACAGAGCTAACTGAAGCTGGTCCTCCTGGTGAACTGCAGTAACAGCCAGGAGAGAGTTAATCCTTGCTTTTGCCAGTTGTGTTGATACAATTATAGAGAAGTTTTGTTTCATTGTCATAAATATTAGTTAAAAGGCATGATGTTTCCATAGAGCTTTCAGAGTTCAGTAACGGTAACAGCAAAGGCAGTTTCTCACTATGGCCTTCCTCAGTTTGCATTATATTATCAGTGAAACTGATCGTACAAGGTAGCCACTTCATAGAAAAGTAAGCTTTGGAAAAGTGCACCTTTGGAAAAGAAACCCCTTATGCAAGTCACATGATTATTCTTGTAATAATTTGAAGTAAGGTAGAGAGATCGTGCAGTCTGACTCAGTACTAATTAGTGACTTTGATTATGGCTCACTTGGAGGAGTTCTCATTTGCTGCACTGTAGGTTCCCTGTATTAATTTCTTCTGTGATGCGTTCCTCACAGCTGAAATGAGGACAGCCTTTTCCTTTAAATGTAGTTCTGTAGTTTCCCTGTTATATTGTAGTCATCTACATCTAGCTTTTCATTACATGGCCATTCTGGATATTTAATAAGATATGTAGAGTACATTAAAATAAACATCAGTGTAAGAGAATGGCTTGGTATTGCAGTGAAAGCAATTCAATACATTATTGAATGTTTAAAACCTGTGAAGATTATGCAAGCGAGCTTTGATGCAGGTAAACTTCTCTATAGAAAGGCTTAGAGAAATTAAGGAAATATTTGCATGGCTTTCATCATTGCTTAATCAAACATCATCTTGCACCTGTGTAAAAATGATTAAAATGTCTGGGTTAATGCCTTAGTCTGGGGTTTATGCTATTAAAATAATGAACGTAAGGCTCTACTAATGCCTTTTTAATTGAATCAAATAAAAGGATGCATTTATATCAGATGATAACACAGGTTATTTTCTAAAAAGCTTAAAATTGTATCTGTTTAGAAAATAATTAAAACATCTGCAAACCTTTATAGATAGGAGCAGTGGAGTATTTAGCCCATTGGAAATGCGTCTGCTTAGCGATACATTTTTGGTTGCTACAGCCAGTATCATGCTTAAACCCTATTGGTTCTGGGTATGTAGCTTATCCAGACTTACCAGAATTAATCATATCACAGTGGTATTCAAATCATCATCTTGTATAAGCCTGAAATACTGCATTTTTAGACTTGAATGGTAGAGACCCTCTTTGTCTTCACATTCCTGATTTATAAAGAATAGAATCTCCTTGGAGCTGCATTACCTGTCCCAAATATATGGGTTTGTGTTACTAGTTCTTGAGATAGTGCTTAGTTGTGTGTTATTGCATAGATGATATTCTTAGCAGAAGAATTATCTTTGTTGACTAGGGTGCTCTATGTAGTTCTGAGCATCGCATTTCCAATTGTCTTTTTTTTACTGATGATGTCACAATACAAATGCTTTTGTGAATTAAATGTGAAAAATACGACAATATCAATTCCATAATTACTTTATTTAAAGTATCAGCCTCTCTAAAAAAGAAGTTATGTAATTGCACCATGGCTTAAAATGCAGCACTACTTTAATTTTGTCAGTTTTTATTTTGTGAGATTGCTGAGATATGTCCCTTGCCTAGCTTCCATAAAGAAAATAGACATTGGGTCCCAACCGATGGGCTTGTTCTAACATGAGGATAAATAGATTGGGGAACCATTGTCAGTAGCTGTTACACTTCATTTTACTAACAGAATCTCAAGAGCTGTAATTGCTAAATTGGATTACATGACCTCTCAGAAAAGTATTTTAAAAGAGAGTTTTTATTAAAGAACCGATATGGTGAACGTGCTATTTACCAGATAGAACAGTGCCTGCACAACAGCTTTGCTGCAAGTAGTGTTTTCAGTAATGCTTTTATATTACTAAAAGTAATTTTCCACAGTTTGTTAGAGATTTTTAAAAAGACAGCTGTCAAGTCACTACGGAGAATAAGACATTTCTTAGAAACTTGGCAAAAGAGAGTCACATTTTTTCTGCTTAGCTTTAAAACTAAGGCTGATCTTTAGGAATGGCTTTCTGAAAATCTTTTCCTGTGGTTCAAACTGCCATGCCTTTAGAAGCACTGATGAGTATTTAGCTTGTTTGAAATCAGAAGATTATAGATTATATAAGGAGTGCTTGTTAATTTATTTATTTTTTTTTTTTTAGTCCAAATCTGAGCATGACTTGCAGGGAAAATTCTGATTCAGTGTGGATTTTTTAATAGAAATCCAATATAAATCTGCATCACTGCTGGAAAATTTGCTTTGTGCATGAGATGCATGCTTAGTTTGTGTGTTTAATTACAGTATTTTGAGTTAAAATATGTGTCGCTAATAGCTTACAAGTTAATCTTTCTTTTTATATCCATTCTGTTTTCCTTAAAAGGAAATTGTTTGTACTAAGAAAGAATTTGTTCCTTTGAAGTCTGCATGATTCTATGTGAGCCAAACTAGACAAATATTTTAGAAGATGTGCAGATAACGAAACATTGCCCTAATGGCTTTTTTTTCCCTAGAAAATCCAATTTTCTTGCTTGTTGATGGTGGTGAAACTTGCAGTTTCTCTTTTGGTTTTGGGGGCTTTTTAAAGTTGCTGTAATGCTTCGCAAATGTTAAATACTTTCAAGCGTGTTGGTGGTTGAATTGATCTCTGTGTGTTTTGCTAATATTAGCATTTTTTAGGGATAGAGTTCTGGGATGTTTAGTTGTTCCTCAGGTTCTCTTCGACCTTGTACAAGATAATGATTACTAACAAGGATCGAGAGACAGCAGGGAAACAGGTGTCTTTTGAAGCACCTACTTTGTCTGTATAGGTATTTAATTTCTAGACTAATTTTGGAATTCAGGTATTTCAGAGGTGGTGATGAGGCATTACTCATAGTGAATTGCTTGTATGACCAATTTCCTGTGTGTCCTTTTGCAGATCATTTGGCTCTTTATGCTAATAATGACACCGCCTTTATTTTCTCTTGTTCACTACAGTGTTTGTCTCCAAATTCTTTGGTGCTTGAAAGCAATGTATATGTGCATGAATCTTCAGGATTGTTTAAAAATTGCCAATTTCAGTTGATCTGAAGAGCCTGCAACATCACATAACTCAAGCAGTCTGTTACGTAAATTCCTTCATAAAGTCACAAATTTCACTTAATGGCTCTTAAAAGTCAGGTCCACTTCTGAATGCACTTGTGTATTGTGGGCCTTGATTTAGATGGTCATAATACATCCCATGACTTCACACATGGGTGCCAGAGGGTTTTACATCTGAAGCTTCGGTATTTGTCATTTCTGAAAATAATACTGTACCTCTCGGTAGGATTTTTAAGCTTTCTGAAGACACATTTAGGTTACTAGCATCAGGTAGTCTGATTTGAAAATGTTAATTATTCTCAGTAATGTTGTATATCCAAGAACATCTAAAAGACAGGTGGTACTGAGGGATTTTAGGAACTGAAGCTGGGAGGAGGAGGTGGCTTTTGGGAATTGTTAGGGTTTTTAGGAGCT